>MU915095.1:6783-19387 GCA_036418165.1 Cooperia oncophora
CTGGAGGCGATCCCACACTACTGGATAATTCGTTGTTCTTTTTAGACTTTGCCATTTCTCTCTCCTGAGGAAACTTCATCATCGTCATCTGCGGTGACTTTGTTTTCAGTGAGGTCCTTCATTACGAAGTCTTTTCACCTGCTCTCCGGGGATCAGTGAAATAGCTTGCCCAGCGCTACCGAGCCCGGTGCTCTTCTTTTCAGACGCATGAAGCAATATGAAGGGTTATACTAGTCTTTGACCTCCATATCAAATCCACTTCGGCTCTTCCTATCCCCTAATCCTTCGTTGATCCCCTCAAACAATCTCACAACTAGAAATGACCTCTCAGCATTATTAAGCCAGACGCTTACTGGGAACTACTTAGCCAAACAATTATCAAGAGTCAACCAATTACTGGGAACTAATGCGAACATGTGCTATCACAGAAATCATAACCTCACCAACAAACATCAAAGAGGTAAGAAGAGTGCAGGTGAAGGAAGCAATGGTTAGATTCGACGCATAATGCAGTACTTTTGGTAGACCTCATATCACCCGAAGCAAAATTCTCCCGGGATCGGTTCCACGCTGTCATAAATATTTAATCATCAGAGGGTGGATTGAGCATCACCTGACCCTATAAACTCTTGAATGGGCCCAACACGCTTATGGATATCTTCAGAATTTCGGATGGATGCTGGATGTACAGCGTACGCCACCGGGTCTAATCAATGTCTCCGTATGATCTGGACCAGTGAATTGGACTAGCTACTAGTAACTGGAATTTATCTAATATATAAAGTGAGGGAAAAACCCACTTCATCACACGGAGACCTCGCCGCTAGCCAGCAATGATTTTTGCCATGTGAGAGGTCGCACTTACAGTAGCGTGGTAACGTGCCACTTTCTCTGACCAGAATGCAGGGAAACGGTGGTGGAAGGTGTACCCGGGCGACGTCTCCGTTCTCCGCCCATGGTGCCCCGCGGCCACCAGGCCGTAGCCAAATGCGCTGCTTGCCTGCGCACTCTCACACTTAGTTGTTCGCTACCTCTGCTTACGTGTTCGCTATGGGATTTTGATACCTAAGCAAGTGCCGCCAGGGTACAGCATCGTTGTGTGAAACGGGGGGGGGGGGTCGTATGTGGGTTAGAGAGAAATTTGCTGCGCTGGGAGAATATTTTTCTGACTGTTAACTTTTCGCGCGATGTTTCCTGTTTCATGTATACTATATACCCTGCTCCCCCTCCTACCCGCTCAGCAGGAGAATTCCTGGGTAAAAGTAGGGGAATTCTCGGGAAATTCCGGAAAAAGTGGTAGGAAGTCAGGAAAAATCTAAGAAAGTTTTCGTTTCACACCGGCTATATACCCCTCCCCCTCGACGAAAAATCCCTGGGTGAACAACTGGAAAATATGGGGAAATTAGCAGGTAGGTAATAGAAAAGGGGGGGGGGGGTCGTACCGAGACCCTCTCTCTCCTAGGTGGGGAGTTGTACCAAGACCCTCCTGTTCCTACTCCTTCCATCTTGCTTATGCCGGACACGGGTTTCGAAGGATGTTTACTCATCGAACAGCGTCACAAAAAACTAAACCTTACTCCTGGCTGGGAGGAAGCGAATGTGCAAATGGTAAACAACATTGATATCATGGTAGAGGTAAACAAGTGAGGTTCATTCTGTAGAATACAGAAACCTCCTTCGAGAGGGGGGGGGGTCGTACTGGCACCACCATTCGCACATACGATGCTGTACCCTGAGTGCCGCACTCAGAGGAAAACGCAGGAGAGTAGGGAGATGGCACTCTGGTATTACAACCCTCTAGCCCAATTTTCGTGCACTTTTGAGCGGAGAAAGCGGCACGGTACAAACTGCGGATCCATTCATCTTGCACATAGAAAAGACCCTCCTCGGAGGTCAGTATAGAGCTTGTATTTTAAAAAATCAGCGAGAAATAGGTGAGTACTTACCACTTTCATCAGTTCCACTAATCGGTTGAATTCTCGCCTTTCCTCATTCATCTCGTTGTATTCAGCTGTCAATCGAGCTTTTTCTTCCAGCAGAACCTTTTTGCGCTCACTCACCTACAAGTACACACTACAAGGGAAAACTTCTAGCACTTGTGAGCACTTTACAGGAGCCCTAAGGTACCACGTGGAACATGGATCTGTCGTGCACAAACGCCATTAACAAGATCGTCGAGTACGAGTCATCTGCGAACCTACCTTACCTTTTTATAGACCCCTTCGATTGCTTGATTCATGGTGTTCAGAGCGTCGATGAACGAGTCCCGGTAGGCCTCCTGTTTGGCTCTGGAAACAAAAATATACTTCGATTGAGCACAAGAAGACAATTCATTCGCTACAGTTCATCTTACGATGCCTGGATGGGGCGTGCCAACGGACATAGGGCAGCAGAGTGCAGGTAAGCAGTCGCCGCTGGGCTCACTATTGAGTCCGCAGACACGCCCCTTCATCCACCGCAAAAGAAGTAAACTGTAGAGCATGGCACGGACCGGCGCATCAGATGCAGAGGTTTTTTTCCGCATGAAAATTCATGAGAACCTACTGTGGGAGGATTTCTTCAATCTTCGTCAGCATTTCAAATTCCTTTTGAAGGAAATTATTCACATCCACGAGTGTGTTGTTTAGAGTAATATACTGCTTGGTTTGTCGAGTTCTGCTTGCCACTAAAACTTCATTTATACAAATTTAGGTTACGCAAAGCCATGGTTAATGCATTAAAGATGCCTGGGGTAAGTGGGAGGGAGGCACACGGTGGTGCTTACCAGTCTACTTGCTGGCGCCATCCACCGAGACAGAGTGATGTTTGTTCCTTCAAGAGGGCGGACAAGACAATCGCAATCTGCCGCGTCGTTGTGCGCGACGCAATGTGCGGTAATGCTCGGCAAATTCTCGACGTGCATCGGTTTGTCGATTGTTGGAGCAGCGGAACTCATGTGAATTCTAGTGCAGGCAAGTTCCCACTCCGAAAAATATCCCGATAGATCCTCTCCGTCCCTTTCTTACTAACACATTCCAAACCGACGCCTATTTCGCGTAGCGTTCACGTGTGACCGCGACCTTTTTCGATGCAAGGCTGGCGTGACACACATGGTGGGACAGGCGGCCACACGGGGCAGGTTTCAGTCGCGACTTTAAGTTATTGATTATTTCATTCTGAAAATGTGTACCTGCGGGTTATTTCACATGCCAATCACTAATGCGACACTCATTTTTAGCGCTGGCGCCACCTGGCACCAATTAGGCGCCGCGATCGTTGTTTTAGCGAAATGATGTAACTTTGGTAAGGCTTGGGGATGCTCAGGGATCGGCTGATCAATATGTATTACATACATCTTGGACGCCGCCGCACACGCTTGGCGCGGAGCGGTAAATAAGATAATAACTGAAATATTAGCTTCTGAACATCGTGACAGCACATGTGTGTCCCACGCCACAGGAACAGACACGTGTGAGAAGGGCAATGTCGCAGGGAGGGCGCTCGCTTACACCATCCGTTCCCTCATTGTCTTCCCTCGGCTTCAGCTTCACCCTTGGACAGCGCCAGATAGACCCGAGTTTTGTTTTATTTTTTTTTTTCTTTTTTATTTTTTTTTTTTTATTTTATTTATTTTTTTTTTTTATTTTTTTTTTTTGATGCGTGTAACTCTCTCTCCAATTTCAGCTGCAGTGCAGTACCAATGAATCATCAAATTTGGGTAGGGAAACAGTGCGCCACGGGAAAAAAAAAATAAATTTCGCCCCGGTCATTATAAAAAAGAGGGGGGGGGGAGTGAGGAGCGGACATGGACCGTGCGAACAGCGTGAATTCATGGATTTCAAGATAAACTTGAGCTGAGGGTATGTCACAGGTAACGTTTCCCTAGGGATTACGCAGGAAACGATAAGGCAACAAAAATCAGAGTTTATGCAACAACTTCAAAAAGGCACGCCTGCGCATCTCGGAAAATGGTGATTTGCGGCTCTGATACTGATGACGAGATGGCAAATAATACAAAAAAAGAAAGCACTAAAAGCCGTCGCAAAAATGGCCTTATAGGGACGCGCCATGTGCAGCTTGTGTTAGTAAGGCGAACGAAACCAAGGGAAGGACGTGGTCGGATGAGTTCTCCAGTGTGTGTTGGTGCCAGTTTTTCTCCTTATCACCTCACTGCCACCATTTGAAGTGAGAAGTGGGGAGAGTTACTGACGGAACCACCGCGAATCAGGGACCATGGCCAGTGGGCGGAGCCGTGGTTGCATCGTGAGACAGAGCGGCGGCTTTCCTTAACGTCTGTATTTTTGAGCTGCAAAAGCAGTACATCCAGTATGCTTGCAGGAAGGACTACCGTACCCGAGGAAGCTCAAATGAATGCAGTACGTGACTTCAAATCCAGTATCGCAATGTTTCCAGAACCCGCTTTATTCCGAGGCAAAGCTGAGGAGCTAACAGGGAGCTCTGGGCGCGACGGAGTAAACCCTTTCTCAAAGAGCGTTGACAGCAGGTCCAAGTCTGAGGTCCGACTTCTGCACGAATCTTAATCATTCTTTAAAGACACATGGTACGCTCATACAACATTGAGGGTGTATGAGACTATCAGCCCCCAGATGTCGATGTGTCGTGGTCCCCCCGCCCAAACATGCCCAGGAATGGAGATACAGGGCCGTGAAACACGCTAATTCCTTCCATGCTCCGCCCACTGCCTTTTTACGGCGCAGATTCCCGTCGTTCATAACATCCGTCGTAAGCGCGCCTGTCGCTCGCGGCTCCTTGGCACTTTGCCAAGTCCTTTAATTGCGCTCTCAAATACAAGTAAAACGCAATTTCCTGATGCGGATAACATTGGAGGTGCTACAAAATAAGAACAGAAGATGATGACGAGGGCCAGAACTCAAGAGCAACTCGGCTGCATCTGCAGTATCCATCAGAGGCCGCGCATTCCCACAAAACATGAAATAAAAACAGCCCAAGCGTCCCACTCGTTTGTTCTAAGTATTTCTATGGCTTTGGCGCCGGATCGTAGAAATTTACAGGCCAGTTTATCTAATTTGCCTTTCCTTGATTTTTTCATTTTTGTTTTGTTTACATTTACATCGTTGTGCTTCATTTCTAGCCTGTGTCATCTTCATCTTCCTTGTACATGGATTTGTAAGTATAGAGCTACACCTACAAATTTTAATTCGCAATCAAGGACAATTTGCGTCCGTTGCTTGTACTTAAACTAATGAGTAGTGCCGTTTTTATTTTCATGTTTCGTGAAAATACGTGGCCTCCGAGGGATGTTGCAGAAGTGGCACAGTTGCTTTTAAGTTCTGACCCTCGTCATCATCTTCTGTTCTTATTTTGCAGCACCTCCAGTGTTGTCCGCATCAAGAAATTGCGTTTTCCTTGTATTGAGAGCGCAATTAAAGGACTTGGCAAAGTGCCAAGGAGCCGCACGCGACAGGCGCGCTTACGACGGATGTTATGAACGGCGGGAATCTGCGCCGTAAAAAGGCAGTGGGCGGAGCATGGAAGAATTAGCGTGTTTCACGGCCCTGTATCTCCATTCCTGGGCATGTTTGGGCGGGGGACCACGACACATCGACATCTGGGGGGCTGATAGTCTCATACACCCTCAATGTGTAGCGCGATCTATCATCTTTAAATGTTTTTTTTTGTGTAACTTACTTTCATTGTACAACTCTATCAATCGTTTGTGGTACTGAGCCATCTCCAGGGGTGAAGGAACGCTGTCCAATTGGTATGAATACAGTGCTAAACGTTGATTGACCTAAAAAATTCAAAGATAAAAAATTTGATGCGCGGGCGGAGACTTCCAAACAAAGGGTGCGAGGTAGTACAAATGGATTAAAACCATCACCTCCAGCGGCATACGCATCACCTTTCGTGGATCAAATCCCGTCAAATTTTCTTCTCCCCTACGACACCTCTCTCACAACCGCCCAACGACCACTACTATCTCTCCCAATTCAGTCAAGCGAAAAAGTGAGCGGGGTGGGGTAGGTACCACCTCGGATCAACTATCACAAATGGTAATTTTGCAACACCGCCAACAGAGTAGCTCGTACGTTGGAGATCACTATAGGGTTGACTTGGTCGCTGGAAGGAGGAAGGGAGGCAGGGAGGATGTTTATTGTTTTGTAAAGGAGAAGGAGCCGACTTGCCTTGTGAAGAAGTTTCGACTATCGACCCTTTGTCCTGGTTCTTCCCTACACGCGCGCCTAATTCCCCCCTTCCCGGCGGAAAGTTTTAGAAAAAAAACTGGAGAACTTAGAAGCAAAAGCGAAACGGGGTAGGAAATTAGTAGAACTGGGAAGAGGATGGGGAGACAGCTTAACGGGGAGTTGTACCAGAGGGAGGAGTTTTGAGAAGGAGCGGTCGTATTTTTCGGAAATTTCCCCGAAATGATCACGTGCCCTAACAGCGTCCTAGCGACTACCCTCGCCGGACCCCCCCCCCATCTTGTGTGTTTTTCACAATGGTGATGGTTGACGGGCCTGCTGCGTCTCGCTTTCTGAACCCGTTCGAGTCCCCCACTGGAATATGGAACAGTGCAGGCCTAAATTAGAACTCCCCCTCCCACAAATATTACTCTGCTTCGACAGAAGTCTATTTCATGTACTACAGGACTAGCAGTTTTATTTTGCAGTGCACGGATTGAAGTTCTTTGATAAGTTAACAAGTTGAATGGTGCTGCAGGTGCCAGTGCAGAATTTTCATCAACACTACTCCTCTCTCCCCCCCCCCCCCTCTCCCACGTCACGTAACGAAGGAGATGAACATGTTTTAGCCATGTTTTAAGCTTTTTTAAGATGCGGCCCGCATTTACTTCCATCAGGATTGCACCGCATGGCCCTTATAATGATATACAGGGTTAGCCGATGTACAGGTCAGCGATCTTATCCTTCCTGACAAACTTGGTATAGAAAGCTTGGTAAGCCTTTGCGGGATTTGGCCATCGGATCGCGCGTAGGCCATCCTCTCTTCAGAGGGAAAATAAGCCAGGAGGGATATGTACAGGAAATGAACGAGATCTTGATATTCCAGAGAACAACTTGATATAAGTTCCGCAGGATTAGTTTATGAAAGCTTTTAAGCTCATCAAAATCCCGAAGCCAAAAAAAGGAGAAGAAACTTGTTAAGCAAAACCTACTTCGGCTAGTTGTAATCGTTCAGCGGCTACTTTTTGTTCCATTCTATCAATTGCTCCTCAGTCTGAAATAATAACTTATAAAAACGATACTACCACCTTCATACGATAGTCCTAAATCAGTAAAAGGAACCCCGTCCCCGTCAATGTGGCGGTTTCTCGAAAGTCCAAGGAGTTTGGAGAAATGGATAAAAACTTGTGCGTTAGTAATGTTGGAGGGGCATTCAGAAGGCTCCTCGTGCAAAACCTGGAATCAACGTTATCCGACTAGAATTACCGCTCTTAGAACACGGTTATACATCTCAACCTCATTCTGCTATTCGGCATAGCTAAAACCTCAATTTCATTGGTGCAATTCTAGTTTTCGCCCATAGAGTCCTTTGAATGCACCTCCAAGGGTTTCAGCGCCAAGTCTTCTTGAATGAATTACCCGGGGTTCATTAAATACTGCAGAAGGTCCAGGTCTGGCGGGAAGGACTCTTCCTAGGCATGACGGATGATGGGCAAGCTCATAACATCTTCATGGCAGCTCAAACAATTCGACAAGACTACTTCAGGGATGAACTTTTTAGTCAATTACAACCCTCAAAACTATGTGACGTCCATCGAAGAGCAAAAAGAGGCGTTCCCGCAATGGCTGCGAATACTGACTGTTCGCTATCACATAGATGCCTCTGCCTGTCTCTCTCGACAAGATCACGGCCGACGCCGTTCTCGCAGCCACATCTCTTGCTGCTCTCAGATATGGAATGTAAAAGCGCTAGATTACTGAAACGCTGACGTACAATCTCTTCAGCATTTTCGTATTCTTTTAGCTCTTGACGTAACGCCTCCAGTTCCGCTTCAGCATCATCCTTGTATCGTTGTTCGCGTTCATTCATGGCATCCATCTCTTCCACTATTCTCCGTGCCTCAGCGATTTCTCTAAAAGGATATCCGATAAATCATAGAAACAAGCTTAACATGAAGGTGATAGCTCTTTAATGACAAACTGACACTTGTTCACCTCATGGACCCAGGTCCTTTCCAAGAGCGGGGTGAATGGGTCCGCAGCTGCAGTAGCGTGCCACTTTCTCCGGTCAAAAGCACGCAAACGGGCCATCGATGGTAAGTCGATGCCCGTATTCGTACACCTCCCGAGCTGCCGTACGACCAGCCACACACCTAACCATAGCTCAACGTGCTACTTGTTGCACCCTCTCACTTCTGGTTGTTCTCTACCGCTGACAGCATGTTTGCGCTGCGGATTGTGGAGATCGGCCCAAGAGCTGCACACTGGGGATAGTGCGGGCGGAGTATGAAAACTGCATCCGGGTCTCACTAATCCCCAGCTCCATTCCAATGCACTTTCGAGCGGGAAAGTATACGTCTACTGCAGCTGGCGAACTCAATGCACGCTCATTACACTCATGCACCTGCATGTGGAATGAGAACATTCTGCCAGCTGCCAGGGTCAAAAAGACCGCCGATGCGATCGCACTCTTAGCTACCTACTACTCGGACCCGAGCGGGGCCAAGAACCTTTTAAAGACACATGGTACGCTCATACACATTGAGGGTGTATGAGACTATCAGCCCCCCAGATGTCGATGTGTCGTGGTCCCCCGCCCAAACATGCCCAGGAATGGAGATACAGGGCCGTGAAACACCTCATTCTTCCATGCTCCGCCCTGCATCTTTAAGCGGCGCAGATTCCCGCCGTTTCATACATCCGGTCGTAAGCCGAGCCTGTCGGCGTGCGGCTCCTTGCACTTGGCCAAGCTCCTCTTAATTGCGCTCTTCAAATACAAAGGAAAACGCAATTTCCTGATGCGGATAACACTGGAAGTGCTGCAAAGTAAGAACAGAAGATGATGACGAGGGTCAGAACTTAAAAGCAACTGTGCCACTTCTGCAACATCCCTCGGAGGCCACGTATTTCCACGAAACATGAAAATAAAAACGGCATACTCGTTAGTTTAATACAAGCAAGACGCAAATTCCTGATGCGAATGAAATTTTAGGTATTGCTCATGCTTCAAAATCCATGTACAAGGAGATGAAGATGACACAGGCTAGAAATGAAGCACAACGATGTAAATGTAAACAAAACAAAAATGAAAAAATCAAGGAAAGGCAAATTAGATAAACTGGCCTGTAAATTTCTACGATCCGGCGCCAAAGCCATAGAAATACTTAGAACAAACGGGACGCTTGGGCTGTTTTTATTTTCATGTTTTGTGGGAATGCGCGGCCCTTGATGGATACTGCAGATGCAGCCGAGTTGCTCTTGAGTTCTGCCCCTTGTCATCATCTTCTGCTACTTATCTTTGTAGGGCACCTCCAATGTATCCGCATCAGTGAAATTGCGTGGTTCCTTGTATTTGAGAGCGCAATTAAAGGACCTGGCAAAAGGTGCCAAGGAGCCGCACGCGACAGGCGCGCTTACGACGGATGTTATGAACGGCGGGAATCTGCGCCGTAAAAAGGCAGTGGGCGGAGCATGGAAGAATTAGCGTGTTTCACGGCCCTGTATCTCCATTCCTGGGCATGTTTGGGCGGGGGGACCACGACACATCGACATCTGGGGGGCTGAATGAGTCTCATACACCCTCCAGTCTTATCGAGGCGTACATGTCCTTTGAACAGGCATTGTCAATAGCTTAAGCACGGTGGTGGCCCTCTGCCTGAATTTCTGATGATTTCGGTAAACTAGGTAAACTTAATTGCTCAAAACCCATCAGAGGCGGGGGCTCGAGTTCGCACTTACCATTAGTCGCTGAGGGAGGAGAGGAGACGCACTTAGTCTTGCAAAAATGTTTCCCGTTTTTATTTTAGTGCGCGCTTGAGTTCATTATAATTCAGGCTACTTTTCGAACGAAATCTTTCTTGCGACCATGAGATAGCTTGCCTCCTCCCAAATCTGGTCGACCCATCTAGATAGCTTCCTCCCGAGTTGACAGCTTTTACCACGATGGCTGGGGCAGCTTGCTCCACCTTCACAAGAGATCACCCAGCGCATGCCAGTAGGCTCACCAAGAGCCGAGACTTGTGTACCAGAATTAGTGAAGCAACGAAAGTGCAAAGTGTCCCCCCCGTCGACAAACTGCGCCCCGGGGGCAAAACTCTAGCCGAAGTCCTGTCTGGCATCGGTACCCACAGGTAAATTCGCGAACTAAATTGCAATTACTTCTTCGCTGACTACATAAAATGAATTGCTGACAGTTCGAACGGAGACCGATCTCGGTAATTCACACGTATTAACTGAAATAAGGAGTGCGCGGGGCAGAGCGGATCGAAACGATGGCGAAACACGAAGGACAATAAGAAATGGGAAAATGGTAGACTAATCGAAAATTTAGGCACATGTCAGACGTGGCCTAGCTTCGCTAAGTGTTAAACGCCCTTTCAAGGCACGTAATGCCGCGTAAACAAGACTCCATATATACGCTCCGGAAACGTACTCAGGGGTGAAACGCTTGTAAATTTCCTCCACTTCTCTCTTTTTCTTCATTACGGCCTCATATTCAGCATCCGCTTCAGCGAGTTCTTGTTGTTTTGGCCTCGAATTGCCTTTCTGTCGAATTTCCTTCGCAGTTCTTTGAGCCTTAAACAAGAATTGAGGCATAAAGCAACCGATAACAAGGTAAAAAAGTTCCTCGAAGAGAAAACTGTACCTCCTCAAGTTGAGCCGCAAAAGCATCTTCACTATCCCCAGCAGCCGATGCGTTGCCCTGAAACAGCAATTCAAAGCCTTGAAAAACTTCATAGTCTTCGCTATAGCAACAGATAGCTGGTGTAAAGTCTACGAGAAGCCTGCTACTGATACTCTTATCGACATCCATGAGCGCTCAACTTTATTCCATATCCCAGAGATGGGGAGTGCGTGGCTGGTACTTCATGTGGCAGGTGTATGGCTGCTTCCAATTTTGCAGGATTTTGCCCTTATCGGACATTTAGTCTTCCTCACTCGTGAAACAGGACTGCAGTGGTCCCGAATGAAAATGTCGTGAGGAAAAAGTCTTCTGCGCCGAGTTCAAACGAACTGCGCAGCTATGCCCTCCCCACCTCTGGAATATGGAGTGCACCAGTTGTCTGTTTCTGAATTCCACGTTCCACCTGAAATACTAACATTCAAAGCAAAATATGCTAGAATTAAAGTGGGTGATGCTATCCTGAATTTGGCGTGAAGTGTCGGAAAATAGAACGAATAGTTCCATAGTTACATGTAGCACCAGTAAAACCGGAAGGAGTCGTCCAAGGCTGCTACAGTGTATCACGTGTATCGATCGATATACATGGTTGATATCGCCGCAGTTAGTCCGGGAGGTGCTAGGAGGGGCAAGATGAGCCCTGTCCGCGGCTGCCTCTTCTATCAGTCACTGAACAATCACTATTGCTACAGTGATTGTTCAGTGATTGATAGAAGGAGAAAGCAAACCGGTGGTACAGCGTTGTTCGCTGTGGACTGTCAGTGACTGACTGCTGACTGGGGCGTGTCGGTGAGGCTGGGTTTGGCGCAGCGCCAGCCGTCTTCCACCCAATATGGTCACCCACCAGCTTCCACAACTGATGCAGAACCGGCTAGCGCCACCCCGAACTCAACCCTCTGACACGCCTCACAAGACTGTAGAAGTTGGCGCGGGTAGTTGGACGCCGGCCCGATTGATTTTCACGATGTCAACCGTATGTATTGTCCATATCGGAGGGCACCTAGGGGGGTGGGTGTAGTCCCGTGGAGGCTCTTTCATCTTATGCATGCGAATCAACCTCTGTCGCAGACATGCCGCCGTCGCAGTCATGCCTTCTGTTGCATGTGTGGACTGTACAATATGAGATGGAAGATGCTCGAAAAATTCAAAGTAATATAAAAAAGGGCGGGCGTTGGGGTGGCACTTGGCGCACGCCCCTTGTTGCGCTCAAATATAGACTGTAGCAATATCAGGACGAAGATGCTTGAAAAATTCAAAGTAATATAAAAAAGGCGGGACGCTGGGGACGAGACTTGATGCTTCCTGTGTAAAGGAATTTTTTGAGAGGGCATTCCGAAGAAAATCGAATGCACATCATCAAGGAATGTTCCCCACTGATGCCCAGGTGTTCATCTTAGAAGTATAAAACGACACAGCCAACCCTCCCCTCAGCGAGTGTTCCGCAGGCGCAACCTCAACCGAAATGTGTCAGTACATGGTGTGAAGCTTGTTTCAGTTGAACTCGCGGTCAAAAACCGATAGTAACGCCTCATTCCTGCGGATATCTGTATATAAAAACCTACCTGGTACAGGCTTGTCGCTGCGGATGATGAAGCGAGTCAAGCGGGATGAGTTTGGCGTGGCGCCAGCTTACTTTTTTTCTTTCTTTCGACGAAAGACAAGACTGTACAAACATTCGTATGAGCTCTTTTCCACCAGTTCTTGTCACTTAGCTACTTCAGCAACAGATGGAGAACGGATTGGCGGCACCCAAACCCTGCCCCACTGACACGCCCTTCTT
>MU915096.1:0-17711 GCA_036418165.1 Cooperia oncophora
AAAACGCGCGGAAATGAGGGCCTTGTGGTGGTGACCCGGGTGGCAGATTATCCTCAAGGTGCAGCTCTTGTGTTGAGATCGAAATCCCGAGCGAACACCCACGCAGAGCTAGGGAAAAAATGGAAGTCGGAAGGCACAGACAATGGCGTCGATGCACCGCTTGTTGCAATTCTTTCTTTCTTCAGTAATTCCCATTATCCTCGCTGGATGAAATTGAGATCTCGGGAACCGACAAGACAATCGTGGTTTGTCGCGCCCTCGCGCGCGGCACTGTGCGGCAGTGGGCGGCAGATTCCCGATGCGCATAAGTTTGTCGACGGAAAAGACAATCGAGATTTGCCGCAAATCAAGAGGGTGTCTCGGCGGCAGTGCGCTGCAAATTTTTGCAGTGCACAGAGTGGTCGACTGGAGTAGTGGAAATGAGCATTAAAGCGGAAGCAAGATTCCATTTTCACTAATGTCGCTCTTTCCTGTCCCTTGAACAGTTATATCTGAAAGGCTGAGCAGGGAAACTCGCCTTTGGCCGCTGCGACCTCACTGACCACGCCCCTAGGGCTCCACCTGCGAGCAAAGCACGTAGCACGCGACACGCCACACTACCAGATGTTTGCCTAGCCAGGTCAATCGCGCCACTCGTTCGCTCCTCTCTCGTTTGTTTGAAAGGCGATTGCTCTCTACACTTGGTCGCGATAAACAGCTTGGCATTCATGCTGTTCGTTGCGGGACTTCAGGCGTTGACGCAGGATATATGGAAAGACAATCGTAATTCGCGGCACTGATGGACGTTGCGTGCGAACGCAAATGATCAGGTTGCAAGGTCGTAGATGACGATAGTAGCTAATGCAGAATTAATATTGCCATGAATATCCACGTTATCGTAGATCACACAACATTCGGTACTCCAATCGACAGATTCAACGCAAATTAAGCACTCCGCCAGGGCACATCGTTGCTGGGGAATCCCCAACAGGGGGTCATATTTGGTCGCGGGAGAGGGGGGGGGGGTCGTATTTGGGCTGAGAAAAATTTATTTTGATAGTTGATTTTTCTCGCTTCACGGACGTTGTAAAAAAAGGGGGGTGTACTTGCTCTTGGGAGTGGTGGTATTTACTTGTTTACTTTCTGGCCTATCGGGAGAGGTGATTGACTCTCCGTGATTTTCCTGTTTCATATGTACTATATACCCCTCCCCTCTTGCCCCTTCCCCCGATCGACAGCAAAATTTTTAAAAAAAAGGAGGGAGATTTTCGGAAATTCTGGAAAAGTGGCAGGAAGCTGGGGAAGATCTAAGAATCGGTATAAGGGGGGGGGTCGTATTTTGCTCGCGGCTTCTCCCGTTTCACATGTGCTGTTGACCCCCCGCTCGACAGTTCGATGAGGAAGGACAAAGAGCCGGAGGGGGGGGGGGGGATCGTACCAACCCCCTCAAGAAAAGGGAGAGGGGTCGTACGGACTCGACCGAAATCCCCAACCAATGATTGCCCTGCACTCCGCCTCGAGCAACAGAGCGGAAAATTGCAACTGTATTGGCTGTTTCCTGCATGTTGTGCTTGCCTGTTATCCAGCTTCCACCACGCTCCAACCTCATTTCCGCCCTTTTGAGTGGTGAAAATGGCATACTTCTGCAGTTGCGGACAGCTCCTGTGTGGCACGGACCACCTCACAGATAACCGTGAATCTTGTCTTTGAACACAAGTGTTTTGTAGATATATTCGTGTTAACAAAACGCTAACCTTCTCATACTTACGTCCAGTTGCTGGTAAAAATATAGCCGCTAGAGGATGGTAGAGTGCTTGAGAAATGATGGCGTGTTTTTTTTGAAGGTGGCACGCCACTAGCCTCACTTTTATTGCCACATCCCTCAGCCACGTAACAAGTTGTGGATTCCACGTAATTGGCAACTTCTAGGGGAATCTTGTCTTTGGGTTGACTGGCTCCGGTCGAATAGCACGAGTTCAGTCCCTTCGCTCATAATAATATCTACCCTTGATAGTTGTTCTGAAAGTGGGACCCCTTCCCTCTCATCCTCCACCACCTCAATAGTTGTACTTATTAGGCCCAAGTCCAGCCTAGAAACCGTAGGGCTGCGCTCATATGTTGCGCCACTAGAGAATCGGACGATTCACGAAAACGAAAGCATGCAGGTGCTGTTTGGCCGAAGGGGCGGGGGGGGGACATTTTCCTTATTCACTAGTTTCTCTTGCTAGATCCTGTCAGATTTTGGTTAGATTATCTTCTAAACTGTTGGTGTAAATGAAGGTAGTGGTACTTCTTAGCTTCAGAGTTTACAGTCTTCCCATAGGAGGCGTAGGCAGCGATCGATAAGAACCACGAAATGGGTCCCCAAGCCGAACTGCGCCTGTGTACGTATCGACTGAAGACTTGCAGAACTGAACCTGAATCGTTATGCATCCAACCCATGTGGATTTTCCTATCCTCCAGACCGATAGGTAACTTTCTTATTCGTAAATTATCCTATTTTGCAGTGTCGAACGCAATCCAAGCGAGGGGAGAAGGGGGAGGGGGCTTGCCAAATTGTTGTCCCTCGAGGTCCTAAAACGGTATTCAGTACAATAACTCACCGGCATCAACCTCACACGTTATGGTTTCAATGCATATCCATTACATCTAATATTGCTCGGAAGGCGCTATTCTGCTTAGAAGGGGCATTTTGCACTTTCGCTAGCTTCCCTTGCCAATTCTTGTCAATTTACACGTCTTACCCTGGTGAGTCCTGTAGACTCTTGACAATTGTCAAGGAAAGTACTACTATTGCATAGTTTCACAG
Organism: Cooperia oncophora; assembly: GCA_036418165.1. Lineage (NCBI taxonomy): Eukaryota > Metazoa > Nematoda > Chromadorea > Rhabditida > Trichostrongylidae > Cooperia > Cooperia oncophora. Next base: position 2,789 of record MU915096.1, read on the forward strand.
AAACTTTCAATTTTTCACGGATGCATCGACAGGAACCGGCAAAATGACCCCCCCCCCTTCCAAGCCAAACTGCACCGCTCGGAGCACTCCTATTCACTTAAACTCCACGACAACAGTTCATTTACAAGATGTAGCAAGCCTTAGGCTGCACAACACAAACAATAGGAACAAGCTTAATTGATACCAATAACATAGCAAGGTTAAAAAAGAACACAATCAACTCACAGAACATCCTGCTAGCTCTATAGCTGCGTTCATACTTTGTGACGCGAGCCATTACGTAGCGTGATTTGAAAATCGCACGTGACTGGGACTAACTGCGCTCCACAGCTAATCGTTGAATCGCTGTGATATCTAATTTGATCCCACTCAAGGTAAAATTTATATCGAACTCGGTAGCGGTGCAACAATTGTCTGTAGAGCCGATCATTAGCAGTCGCACGACTGTATCGTTTGGAATCGCGGAGTTTGAACATGGCCTATCTGCAGCAGCAGTCGAGAATATAAAAAATGTCAACAAAATTTGGGATCACGTGCGTTTGATGTCAATAACAAAAAGTGACAAATTCTATCATTTACAGGAACATTCACATGATTTACGCAAAAGACAAATTCTCGGCGATCAATAAGGCTGCATTCGTTTACACCTAACAATCGCCGTAATCGACGTAACTGACGTGATCGACTTGTCGGCGACAGTTCTGCAAAGATGAAACGCCTATTGATCCGGACTACCGTCTTGCCCGCTGTGAATAAAAGGGTGTATCAATAGGGATAGGTTTGGAACGGCGCCAAACCTGTTTTTCACCAGTTTGTGAAGCGACTAAGCGAGGCTGTACCACATCGTCCATATCTGCCATTTTTACACGTTTGTTGTCGATTATCCGCTTCAACAAGTGGTGGAGAACGGGTTTGGGGCCATGTCAAAAACAGCCCGCCTGACACACCCCTTCATCCACAGCCATCAAGACTGTAGGTCCGTCACAGTGAGTACTTCGGATCGATACGTATCTCATCTACGCAGCATAATCGCCAAAAACGTAAATTACATCGATATCAACGACGTAATCGTGAGGCGTGAGCGCAGCCTCATGAAAAGAGTATTCGAAAACGTTCAAAGAGGGCACTGTCTTGATGAAAATTTGAATCAGAAGGAAAACAGTCATTTTAGATATCTTTTTGGTGGGTCTCTTGGAGTCGCCTGAAATCAGCCGTGTTGGAAAAACCGTGGCGGGTTTTACTTGTTGGACAGGATTACTCACCCTTGACAGCTTCATACTCCCTGGTGTCCTTTTCGCTGGTGGAGTGTCATAGGTGTTCTGAACAAAAAAAAACCAAATTTCAACGTTCATGATCAAATGTCAAGAACTTACATCTCCTCTTGTTCTTTTAGGAGTAATCGACTCTGCAATCACTGGGGACTCCTAAAGGCCCATTACAATCCTCAGAAAGTGAGTAGGAAAACAAGCTTAATGACGTACAGAGATAAGAACCGGAGATTTTGGAGTCTCACTGACTGGCTGTCCGCGTTGAACTCTAGTCCCTCTTACACGACGAGTACGCTTCGGAGGCATGTCCTCGGGAGATGTGCTATCGGACGATAACAAAGTTGCTGGCGATCCACGATCTCCAACAAGGCCTGCAAGATCTAGTGATGTATCTCAAAGTTCTGGCTTAGAAAGGTTGACATGCATGCTCGATTCAAATCACAGTTACCAGTTTTCAAAGAAACTGTTCAAACCAAAGAAGTTTCAACGAGTCGAGGATGTATTCTAAACTTTTACGGGAACGTCGCACGGGTTGTACGGTCTTGTTCGCTGCAGATGATGAGGCGTGTCAGGGAAAATGGGTTTGGCATGCCTTCCCGTTCTCCTCAAGTTTGCTGGAACGGGTAAGAGGCGAAATTGGTGGAAAAGGACTGACACGAGCGATACGATGCAAACTTGTCGCTTACCGAAACAAAAAAAAGCTGGCACCATGCCGCCTGTGCAGCTCATCTGGCACGCCCTACCACCCGCGCTGAACAAGACTATATTCGGCTTACTGTGGATTATTACGCCAGGTACACTGCACATCCTCTCCCTAATTGCTTGCTCGGCGTGGTCATTGCTTGGCCCTTCTCCCGTGTGAAAATGTCAGCAAAATTAACCTTGTGTTTGCATCACTCATAGAACTAGTACTCACTTAGTTTCGTCATTCGATTTAGCTCCGATTCCGTGCTTTGATTCAATGAGCGGGTAGTACTGTCATCACGTCTGGCCGAGAGTTCATCACGAGGTATTTCCACGGCTTCAACCTAAAGAGCGGAATAAACACATATACAGACACCTAACTTTGAAGTCATGATTTTGGTACACTGAACGAACCGTACCTGAGGTTCGACAGTCTCAGTGATACGTTCCATCGTGTTGTTTTTATACCCGTCACCAGAACGGTTTCCTTCATCTCCAGATTCCGGTTCCTCACCAAAAGAATCATTCAGCGAGTCATTTAAGTTAGTAAGCTGCATGCCTTCCTTGAGTCTTAGCTCTGCAGCGTATGCGTCGTCGATGTATACACTTTGTACAACCACGGATGCGCTAAAAAAGAGCTTTTTCTACAATCAGAGCAAAACATAGCTCTATTGCGTCTCGAAAAAATTCTGAATGAAAATAACTAGTTTTGACATACCCGTGATATTTAGTTTGCATAGCTCCGATTTCAATTTCTTGTGCTTCCGGCCTTAAAATGGGATCATCGGGAGAACGATAGAAGCCTGGTGCCTGGTAACCCTTCGGTGTTCCTGCAACACACATACGACTACGATTGTATAGTTTTGACTGGCGCGCGGCTTTCCTAGCTTTCGGTCCTTCCCTCTTCACCAAGTCAAACATCCCATCGCCTTGTGAAACATAAGATTTCTGTGGATTCCTCAATTAGATCGGTTATGACCCAGTCCTTTATGACATTTTTGGTTAATAAGAACGCGTAAGCAGAATCATCCTGACAAAATTCTCAAAACTAGAGCGACAAGACTCACATAGAAATACTGCACAGTCACTGAGAACACCTATCTGTAAAGCAGGTCCGCAGAAATAGAACTGCAGCTTTCCATCATCCAAAATGCTAGAGGCTTGTGACAGCTGATTTTTATATATGCGTCTTCAATTCGATACGTATATTATATTTATTTCCATTACATAACATTATTATATTTCATTTCCAAACTGTTTGGAATCCTTTGTTTAGTGTTACCTCACAGGTGTGCCCCTCCAATATTACTGCATGCTGTTAAGGCGCTAACACTTGGGCATTTTCTAGATTCTCTCCTTAATGTGGCCTTGGAAATTGCTATCAAAGACCAGCTGCCTTTCCATTCTGAGGTTATCTTCATAAACGAAGTGACACCCTTCCAGTGACATGGCGAAACACTGAAAGAGGTGAAAGTGACGCAGGGTAATGTCAGGCCATACGGTGGGTGAGGAGGAACTGTGATGTTTAGAATTCACAGCTTCATCCGAGTCAACGTGGGCGCGTTTTGTCATCTAGGGGACTTCCCTCTATCCGTTTCTTAGCTGAGCTGTTCGCACTACATCTTCCAGCTAAGTACAGCTAGGTACGCAGTTCTCTCAGCATTGATAATAGGACCGAAAGGCAGCACATCTCGATGGACGATTCCCTTAACATTTCACCAGCCACATGATCTTCGTGGACTCCGGTCGAAGTTAAGGATCCCCTATCTCCTTGCTTGAGCCATCGTCGCTTGTGCGAGTAGCTGAGTAAGGCAATGCAATTCTTCTCTCCTGTCGATATATACTCCAGCTGGATCCATCATGGGAAGTGAGAAGAGTGATACAGATGTCAAGCTTCAGCTGCATATAGTTAGTCCGGCTGCGAGTTGGAGAGAGAACACGGGGAAAGGCGGTCATTTGAAGGGAACACTTTGATAGAATGTGAAATGCTTCACGAACACTAATAATCTCGCTCTGGGCTAACAGGTGAAGTAAATGAATTTAGAGCTCAATCTCCAAAATCTCAGGAACTATTGCTCAGCCTTGTAGGCGGACTCGGGGCTAAGTCAGGCCTCTGGCTAACCACATGGCGTAACTGTAACCTGCGTATTGCTCACTAACAATAAGTGGCGACTTCCTCAAGGACAGATCTAGCGCTCAAGCAATTCGTAGGCTTGCTCCCTTATTCGAGTACTCTGGTCCGCAATCTCTAGGACTGTCCCATTTCCGCGGCTTCACAGTAAGTAACGAAGGCGCTGCGGTTCTCATAAGTGGCAGTTCTGACGCCTCCCCAGTTGCTCTGCCCCACCAAAACTCAGAGGCTATTTTTTGTTTCGAGTTCAGCTTTTACACCGTGTTTCTTCACTGTTAGATGGTATTAGCATTGGATGACGCTAAGTTAAGGCAGTTAGAAGCGGCGGTTATCGCTTCGCTGGCGTGCCTAAGAGGGCGTACAGAGGTAGCCAGGGGTCCTTACTCAGAGTGATCTCCATGACCATGATTTTTTTCTTGCTTTCTTCTTCTCTGGATTCATTTAGCGACTATCGGTTTGCAAAGCAAAGCCACTACTTCGTATATTGTTGGTGGGGTTGTGTTTATCTGCTCAGGCAGCACTTCCCTTGCGGAAGGATCTGCTTATTTCGCACATGGGAAAGACCCATCTCCAAATGACCATACAATGTGCCTTTCAGCATCCCGGTGAATCGCCACTTCCCGATGTTCCTTCCGCAGTATGGAGGAGGAGGGGGGGGGTGTGGTGTTATATCCAACTAGGAACTTGGGGCGATCAAAAGAATGTATCAGAAAACAAGACTAGGCTAGATCAGAGTTGATACAGTTACTGGCAGCTAATCGAGTGAGGGAGAGAACAGTCTCGAATAATAATGGGAAGATGCCATTTCGAAACATTACAATAACAATGAACTCACGGTCAGTGTAGGTCATTCGTAAGGTTGCTGAGGCTCCAGGAGGCAATGGTCCCAATAGTCCCTTGCACAACGATCTGATCCGCGCCAACAGCTCAGCTACTTGTTTTTTCAAATGTTGCATTCCTTTGAAGCGAAGCGCGAGCATTACTGTCCCATCAGCTCTGAAGAGATGTAAACATCATAACATAGATCGAACAACATAAATGCATTTCCATTAAAGAATCTCACTGTCTCAACTCCGCTAGTGGATCACCATCAACATCGTATCGCAACCTCCAGCAATACACCTCAATAGCATCGTTCTCATCCTGTTCTGTGGGACTGATTACAAGCATCAGTTCTCGAAGGTAGTTCTTCTCAACGGCATCAGAGACTCCTTTGAATTTTTGAACGAGTCGCGCTCCTAATATCTCGGAAGAGTTCATGACATATGCACGAACGTTACCTGTAAAACGCAGCATTAAGGAACCAGCTAGAACTAAGGAATATGGAGCTTCAGTTAAGTCCCCTCAACTACGTTAAGGTATATTTTTCAAGAATGTACCATTCATATACAAGCATTTTCGATAACGACAGCGCTTACCGTCAATTGTTCTCTTCTTCAAATTATTACTCGGTAGAAGTCCTCGACTGGCAATTATGTGACAGAAAACAACGTACATGCACCTCGAAATGAACTTCTTCGAATCAGACCATGCACTCAATTCCTCGGGAAATGTAGCGCTCCACTAAAAGTGAGAAATCTGATTTTGGAAACCTCTTTGAATGTCTTCCCTAAACATCTCATCCTTTGATGTACTTTTTGGAATCGAGGATTAGAAGAATCGGAGAGTATGCGCCGAATGTCAGAGGATGATTTTTATTTGGGTGCATTCTTCCGACGATTTTTTCAAACTTTCTAGCGTTCCAAATATGACCGCCGGCGAAGGCGATCACGGTTGGTTGGTTCAGTAATTTCCGTGACCAAGTCCCTGTTTTTCCCAAGCACACCTATCGTACAATCACTAGAATTCATTCGTTACAGTTGCAGTTTCGGTTCTCTTTTTCAGTAGTCGCCCATCGTCTGTCGACCTGCCGTCAACTATAAATGCGGTTTCGGTACATGTATTATGGGATTACCAGTTTGGCCGACGCGCACTGCTGCGCGCATGGCTAAACCTATGCTACTGGTCACTGACGGATCTCTGTGCTGACCCGTCGTGCTTATCGCACTTCTTAAACACCCATCATTCGTTTGAAATACGGGCAGCTCTTGCGGCTCAAAGAATTTCGATGGTAACAGTATCGAAAAAGTATTGCGTCTTTACATTCTAGTGCTACGTCAAAATGGTGAAGCAGTTTCCACGTATCTACCTTATGGCTCTTATCACTCCTCATTGGCAAACATCTTCAGACATTTAGACATTGTCGAAGCTCGAGAGTTTAGCGGTCGAAACCGTTTCAGCTGTATCGCTAGGACATAAACATCTTGACCCATGCTTATAAGCACTTATCGGGACTATATCACAACCTATGCCCCACCACAATTACTCTAACCACCCACTGAATCACTGCTGGAAGCAGTCTACCACTGTTGCTACAACTTGAGCTGAACGTTTCAGAAGCTCCCTTTCTTGAGTGGTCCCTGTGGTATCTTATCAGCTATTATCACTTCCTGCCACCCACCAATATTGTTCCCAACCTGCCCCTCACATCATTTCTTGGAACCACCGTCCCAGCGTTGCAGTGACGCGAGTTATGGATTTGGTGTTCCTCCCCTTTTACGGCTCCTTGTCAGCCCTTGTCAGTTGTTATCACTTCCTGCCACCCACCAATATTGTTCCCAACCTGCCCCCACATAACTTTTTGGAACCACCGTTCCACCGCTGCAGTGACGCGAGTTATGAATCTGGTGATCCGCCCGTTTAAAAGCTTCTTGTCAGCTGTTGTCACCTCATGCCACCCACCAGTGATGCTCACATCCAATCCCCTATATCACTTATCACTGTGAATCCTGTATGGCCAATCTGAAGGAGGTTATGAATTTCCGGTCAAATATACACACGTACACATCAACAGACAAACTTAGCGGATTATATATAGTAGGATTCTGCTCCCGTTAAGAGAAGAGCAATAACCTCACCGAGCGGTTGTCGACATTGGGCGCTGGCTTTTGTATTCGCGGACCACTAACCCTTGGAGCAGACATGGATCTGTAAAAGTAGTATATAAAGAATAGAAAATGAGGCACCTGATTTATACTATGAAAAGAATATAATGAATCGAATTGCATCTAAAATATAAATTCCTTTGCAATTATCAAGGTGAGGCGGAGGTGGTGTAGTGACAAGTGGCGCGCTTACCACTCGCGCGGCGCCGGGTTCAAATCCCGGGTCGACTCCCGCCCAGGCCAACCAAGCCTTCTACCCTCCGGGGACGGTAAATTGGTACCAGATTCGTCTGGGAGGATAAAACACTGACTTGTACATCGGCTGGCCACCGCAAGTCATTGTATAGGCCACATCGCATTCAATAAGCCACTACGATTCTGAATGGAAGTAGAATGCGTGCCGCATCCCACAAAGGGATTGATCAACGGCGAAGACTTTATCCTTATCCTTATTATCAAAGTGAAGATAGCAGTAGGGCAATCAGGCTGCGTTCACACTCCGCCACACAATAAACTCGGCCGCGCGTTGCTACGCACCGCGCTCCCCCTCTTATCGTTGTGGCGCCCGTATGGTAGAAGGAATGTCCTAAATGTTGTAAATTTAGTAGTTGCAGTGGTCCAACAATTAGCAAGTGTGGTCGGTCGCAGTTGGCTGATTCTCTAATCGTGCGTCTCAGTTCTCAAGTCGCGAATTATGAAAGCAGCCCTTATGAATCTCCATGTAACTATAGCCGACTTGCTCTATGTTGTAGAGAGCGGCGATGTGTACGCGAGTCAGTGAAGGGATAAAAGATTTCGCAGTCCATGAACCGCTGCTAGCGTAACCAAGGCCGTTCCCGGAAGACTCTCCCATCCTTGGCTTAGGGCGCGACACACCAGGCGGTGGAGTCAATGTGCTGACCAAGGGCGCGGAATATAGCTTTCTCGTAGCGGAGTGATATTATAAAGCACTGCTTTAGTTCTGGAGAAGCGGCGTCACTTAGCCCGCTTCTCCACTCCGAGCTTTGATCGTCTGTGCTTTTCTGAGCGTGACTCCGGAGAGGGTGAGGGATAACACTCCCAATGAGCAGGTGAGGAGGAGCGCATCTAGTCGCACAGCTGTGGTCCATTCGCATTTCATAATGTGGATGCAACCACCCGCTGTCACCTACAGACTCATGACAGTCGGGTGAGGGACGTTACATCTGCAATGACTTGCAGAAACTATGGGGCTGTTTCTTAGACACCACAGCAATTCCAAGTTAGATCAAATAGCTCTCGGTGCGAACGGCGAGCATGCGACTCCATCGTTCGCCTCTTTGAACGTCTCTTTTGGCGCCTTAGACGCAAAATGGACCTAAAATCGCTTTGAACTACCCATGACATGCAGTCAAGAAGTGGCTTCGTCTGGTGGCAATGCAAGGCACAGTTCTGAGTTACAAGTTTGCTGTGAAGTAACCACAACGAAAACTGGGTGTGGAACGTTACAGCATACTGCTCATGTGCGTAAGCTATCACAGTCCCTAGTTGGCTGACTTAACCAACTGCGGCAGTTTTACAAACCAACTAGGTCCTCCTGCCATGCACCTGACGCCAACTGCAACGCCTCTTTCATGGGCTCAGCTCGAAGTGAGACTGGGGTACTGGACCTTTTGCAGCCGAAGTTTACATGAGGAGCTCACTCTGGAGCTAGAAAGAAAGTTGATTAGGAAATACGTAGCATTTGATAGCAATTTGCGTTCAATACCAATTCGCGATACCAACATGAAGCGAGCAAGATGAAATAACGAAAATACGAAATGTAAAGTAGCTAGGAAAGTAGGAAACATGGGTCGAGATTTATGAATCCACTGGACGTTTCCACACAGAGCTGCCCCATCGAAGTCATTTGTTTGTCATTTCTCGCGTAATCACAGTGTAGTACGCTGCGGACGGTTGGGCGTGTCAGGCGATGATGAGTTTGGCGCGGTGCCAAACCCGTTCTCCACCAGTTGTTAAAGCGAGCAAATGATATGACTGTATCATATCGTTCGTATTACTCGTTTTCTACCACTTTTTGTCGCATGCGCGCTTCAACAAGAAGGCAGAGAACGGCTTTGACGGGGTGCACACTCATACTGCCTGACACGCCCAACCGTCCGCAGCGAACTACAGTGTAGCTTCATGTCGCTTTCGCGAGCTTGCCGTCCAATTGGCGGAACGCAAATTCGTGAAGTATGAACGCATGCAGACGAATACTTTGAATGGAAGTATACGGATCGATCTGGAAATTTGGAGTTTTTGAAAATACGGTGTTTTCGGAGATATTTTATTTGTATCTACTAACTAGGCCAAGGCCATCTAGAGATGCCCGCACAATTATAAGGTCGCGTTCATACTTTACTACAGAGAAGATTTGAAAAAATGAATTGCAGAATTAACGAAAAGGATTAGATACGTAACGATCTGGAGTTGCAGAGCTGAACAATATCAAAGTTGCAGAAGTGACAAGAACTAGATACTCGAATTCTCCGAAATTCGTCAATTCCGCATCTCCTTAGGTCGATAAATATCTAATTCTTTTCGTCAAACTTGCAAGACTTCAGTTCGTCAATTCGTCCGTTCTGGATGCACAAGGTAGAGACAAGTCCAATCGGTCGATACTTATCTGCCTTCCCTATCCTATTCTCTCACTAGCGCTGAACTGTCGAAAATTTGAATCCCAAATCAACGCGTTCAAATTTCGCGAATCTCTAGACTAATTGATAGGACAGCAAATCCAAGAAAGCAAACCGCGTGGGAAAGGAAAGAAATGAGTGGGTAACTAGGTGTGGGAACATCCAATTGATCCACACTTCAACTTCAGTCGCTAAAAATCCTCGCGGAGTCTGAACGGGCTCGACGAAGGCGAAATGAGTAAGAGAGTAAAGTTAACCGCGAAGAGTAGAGAAATGACGGGAGACGCCAGCTTCGCCTCGAGAAGCCGCTGAGCTTCTTGGAAGCTCGTATGAAAGCTTTACAAGAAGGGCAGCTACGAAGCGAACCCGCAGGCGGTTGGCGCGAAAATGTAGAATTCAAATTGTAGAATTGATTGATTTGGACGTAACCAAGGAACATGTTCACACATGCCAGACCGTGTATAAACTCAGGAGTGGGCGCATTATTTTTTCTAGGTTATTGGATTTTTGTGATTTTGATGTGCCGTATTCATACTTACTCATTTTCTAGAGCGCGCATATGGCGCCGAATAGGCATCATAGACAGGGTACAGCATCGTTGTGTCAAACCCATGGGGGGGTCGTACTTTTGCTCTGGGGAGGGAGGGGGGGTCGTATTTGTAAGACAACTTTTCGCCGACTATATACTCATCGCTCGCTCGTTGTCGGCGATTCGGCGAAAAAGCCGTGGAGAGGGTGGAGGGGGGTCGTGCCTTCGTGCCTGGACCCCATTCGAAGGGGGGGGGGGTCGTACTCACACCGACATTTCGCACATCCCCATGCTGTACCCTGATCATAGAGTCCTCTGAACTCGTATTGATTAGAACAATCTGCTAAGGTGACAGTTGTGCATAGTGATGGGCAATTTTCCATGTATACTTGAATCTGTTACTTACTACTACCATACTTGTAGTTTTCAAAGAGGCGCTATCCGAATTTGGTGGAACACTTGAAAGATAAAGTAGTGAGCCAGAAGAATGGAGCATTCCTGTAGAAGTCGCGGGACGAAAGAAGTTACGAGAAGGACCTGGGTATGCCGTCTTTCTTTTCTCTGTCCACCCAGCTTCACCCGAGTCTGTTCTGAGGGGTTATTCCAACATGGGCGCACAGGTTCTAGTTGTTGAATATTCCAAATGTCTCACCCTTATTGGAACGGGTATGTGACAAGAGAATCGTAATTCGCCGCGTTGGTGAGCGTCGCGCGCGACGTCGCGCCCACAAATGACTATGGTTCCAGGTAGAGGATGGGAAAGAAGCAATTCAGAACCAAAACAGTCATGAATGTCCACGATGACGGGGTCTACATGAAATCCGGTACTTAACACGAGTTAAGGAACTGTCGCGCCCATCGCCTCATCGCCGCGCGGCAGAGTGGCAAATTACGATTCTCTTGCCCATCACCCTATTGGAATAGTTCCCCAGATTCGTTGATATCTACACCTAAGGCTGCGTTCATACTTTATTACAGAGGACGGCGATTGGCTTCTGGGAGGTTGGGCGATTTCCTAGAACACCGGATCGCTGAATATCTGTATTCACTAGCATCCAGCGTCCATCGACACTCATCCACTCTTTTGGCGCGCAATCGCCGGGGAGTGCCTAGTCTTCATGAATCGCTGGATCGCTAAAACTGCGGAGCACCAAATCGATATCTATGCTTTCTTCGCGATCTCTCAAATTGCTGAGCCTCCCCAAATCGCCGTATCTCTTCAGTCGCAAGTCTGAACGTGGCTTAAGGCTGTTCGTACCTTACGACCACGTCGCCGTAATCGATGTGATCGACGTTTCGGTGACTATGCTGCGCAGATGAAATACGTATCGATCCAACACAATTGCCGTAAACGACGTAATCGACGTTTTTGACGTGGGATTGATCCGTATCTGATCTTCAGGGCTTAATCGCCAGGTATGATTTTGGACGTTCCTTTTGCGCCACCGCGTGCATATCATGAGGTTATTTTCGAGCCTATTGAATTGGCGCGCTGCAGTGTTGCCACGTCAAAGCGGGTGGGTCCTGGTGCGAGTCGCGTACGCTTCACACCGTTTGCAGCGCCTTTTTTGCCGCCATCACTGCGACTCGGATATTTCTAACCACAGCTTCGCATGGTAGGGGCAGCAATGATCCCTACAGAGCTGCCGTTCGTATGCCTATGTAACGGGACTCACGGAAGGAGTAAAACGTAAAATGAGGTAGGAAGTAATACCTCCCCACAAACAAGTGCTGTCCTTGCACAAACTTTATTTATACAGTTGATGACTGTATAAAGCTCGAGATAACTGTGTTCAGAGAGGAACAAGTGAATGACACTGCCGATTTATGGGGCGACTCGCACCATAATGATCCTTGCGTCGCCCGTGATTTTCAACCCTTTATAGTCACTGGCTGGCGTTCCAGTTCGATGGTTGAACAACGTGAAGCGAGCGTTATTGCAGAGAACCTGAAATGAATAAAATAAGGCTTTTCTGGGGAGACCCTGCAGTAGGTACGGTGTTATGTTCCTTGGAAGAGGCTAATCTGCAATTTCGCACTGTATACGCTGGAAGCAGGGATTCCGGGATGGGTCAGTCGACTAACATATTTCAATTTCCTGCAAGTGATTTACCCGGAGCTTATCCCCCTAAGTAATGGAGGTGTTGTAGCACTGACACAAAGCTACAGAATAGGCTTTACGAGAACATAAAGCAATTTGATACACGAGTAAATCAGCCTTGGTTTCGATCAAACTTCGGAGTGACACGAGCGTTCAGCTTCGCGCCCCATGGCAGCCGCTTCGGTCGCGCTTTCGACGCGATTCGATGCAGTCGAAAGCATGGGCATCGATCGCCGAATCGCGCGACCGAAGCGCTGCCGTCGCGAAGTCTGAACGCTGCCTTAGAAAGCATTGCAGGTATGGCTTAATGGGAGTCTAGATGAGACCGGTTGATGCCCACAGGTGCCTGTCTGATGGTAGTGCGGGGTCGCAAACTCGTGGTATTGGAATGTAGCGTCGGAACCTGTGGATAGTTCAGAAAAAAGCAGACAGATTAGCCGGAGCAACTCTTGGTCAAGTCCAATTCCTTCCAGCGGATTCCCAGTCTAGAACGGTAGCGAAAGCCGAGTAAGCACTGCGCGCGTGGGAGAGACATCAGAGATAAATGCCCAGGTAATTGACAGCCTCAGCACTCTCACTTACATCTGAGCCGCGTAAGTGTCAGCTACAGGGTTGCTCTATCCCTAGGGATTTCATCTATCAAGTGATTGCGTTATGAGTCTTCAAAAGGAAGGTACCTGATCACTGTACTCACCTGGAGGCCACTAGGCAGATTTGCAATGCAAAGATCAAAACCACGATCTCTTTGGAAGGGAAATTGTCCCCCTTTCTCTTCTTGCCCCCAGTTTCCTCCAATGCATGCGTTGCGAGTAACCTGACGAAGGTTTACATTTCCACGATCATACACGCTTCATATCCCATAGATGGGGAGGGCGCGGCTACATACTCCATTGGAATAAGGCATAATAAGTGTCTCCATGGGGTATTTCCAGCATCTGCTATACTGTCTTGTGCTGAACAAAGTGGCTACAGTTGTCGGAAACGGCAGTATCCCATCAAAAGTGCATTCGCCGTTACATCCAAATGAAGCATGCAGCCACGCCCCTTCCATCTCCGGAATATGATATGTAAGATGAGTTTTTCGAACTTACGGCCTTCTCTTTATATTTTGCAACAAACTGAAACAGGGCTTCGCCTGCGGCTCCGGTCAGCTCTACCGTCCAGCTATCACCGGTTCCTACTCCATAAATAATGACATGCTGATCTGGAACAGCGTCTAGTTGGACACAGAAGTCCCCATTGACAGTTACAATGTCACTTACTGTATTGTAAGCATTCAGTGAATTTTCGCTCATGAGGTAACGCATCGACACTGCTAAAGTGGTACGATTTTTACACGATAGATACGATTTTCCTCAGATAGGGGTAAGGTTTGTTATGATAACTACTGTTTTACGCCGCACTTCGCGCTTCCAAAGTTACCACAAGAGTGCTGAGTATGGGCAAAAGTCGAGCTCAGGCGGGAGTCGTTAGATCATTGCCGATATCTGACGATTACAGCTGACCGGCTCGGGGAGACGGGCAAGAGAATCGTAAATTGCCGCTTCGTCGCGCGCGGCAATGGGCGCGACGTTTCCTTAATTTGCACTACCCTTTCGATTGGAGCATCGGATTTCATGTAGACAAGGACATGGTAGACACTTATGTCTATTTTTGGTCATACATTGTCTATTCTCGACCAATACCACCGAAATCGTCGCTAGCGGGCGCGACGTCGCACGCGACGTCCGCTTAATTACGATTCTATTGTCACATACACCAACCGGCTCTCCATGTTAAACGTGTGAGTGCTGATAGGCTACGGCATAAAAGCCGTTAAGCTGAGAGGGTAAAAGCGGCCCTGGTGGCGTAACGGATAGCGCACTCGCCCGGAAAGCGTGAGGTGCGGGTTCGACTCCCGCCTGGGGCACGACTTTTGCCCATAACTCAGCATTCTTGTGGTAGGAAGATTTATTCATGGTCAGGAGTATGACTTCAGAAATTAGCGACGTACCCTTCTTATCAAGCGATTTTCAGTTGATATCGTCGCAGTCAGTCTGGCGTGTCAAGAGGAATGAAGCCCATCCACGGAGCTTTCACCACTGTTTGTTCTCTTCAAATCAGTCAAAGCCTTTATTGGTAGAAATGGCAGCCGGTAGACTCATTCCTTCCCTCCCGACCCCGGCCCGACTGGAACGATATCAACTATATGCACTAGAAAGAAGTCTCTCCACGTAGGAAGAGAAGGAGAGCTCTGCAGCTCAGCAGTAATCATAGGCATGCACCTGTCTGCTGACGTAAAGTGCACTTTTGGATGGGGTGGTTATTTACAGTCGCTGTGATTAAAATCAGTCGGTGCGTATCAGCAGGCTCTGGCCCTGCACTAGTCTTATCATTCGTTGTACGACCGAAGCCGCAATTATCGTGGGAAACGGGCTGCGCCAAACCATGCCCGTGTGACACGCCCCGACTGAATTCATGGCTGCAAACAGGAACTTACTCTGCCGTTGCGGAAATTTTTCGCACAATGCAGGCCTCTCTCAGAATTTCCTACTATGAGCGACCCTCCCCTCTACCATCTCGTGGATGTGCAGAGGGGGAGGAGGGGAAA
>MU915097.1:0-16911 GCA_036418165.1 Cooperia oncophora
GTCAGCGCCTGCTCAGGGTCGCGGAATTCCGTCCTGATAGATACTAATTTTTCGTGTCTAAGGGATCTAGCGTACCAACTGCCTTTAAGACATCTGCGGTGTATTTTCTTGAACCATCCAAAGTCAATGCTCATGGTAGTCGGGAACCCTTGTCAGCAGGGTCATACTTGACCGCCGAGGAGGGATGCAGGTCGCATTTATCTTTAACTTCCAGCTCCGCCATCCATGAAAATTCATTAGATGGCTGTTTTCTATGCACCACTCCTTGATTACGTGACATTGAATTTTTTTCTGCATGATTCTGTCGAGAAAGCCTGCTGCGAAGACATGAGTCTATCAGAGTCCACACCAACAGTTTTCTAGACCCGTAAGGAAGTGCTGAACGGTAGGCTACGGGGAGGAATAGTGCCAAGCTAGAAGATGGTTTCTTCGAATGGAGTTACTCCGGTGTGGTTGAGCCACATAAATATCATGCGTAAAAATGTGGAATTTGTGAGATTAGAGTGATCAGCAGACGCCATTCTGACGAGGGAGCGCAGAGGGAAACCAACAACTGACGCAATTAAACGAATTGAGATCAAGTTGTCCGTAGAACCGCTCCTTCATCGCTCCACGGATGCTGGCTGTTGACATACCATGGCTTTTGTTCTGGGAGAGATCGCACTGACGCGGCATTTTCCACATTCCCTGCGAGCGGAGTTGCTCCTTTAAAGGTGAAGATTTGATATTATGGGTAGAGGGGCTCACGTAGGGATGCTCAGATGCCAAAAAAGTAAATTGTAGAGGGAAAACAGTGAAACTTCCTCGCTAATGCCCCAGCTATAAAATCCCTCATGATTGCGTAGCGCTATGGAGAACTTCAAATTTGAAATGAACCGCGGCATATATCGGTCTCCTTAAATCCTCCAGCTATGGAGAACACCAGTGGAAGAAAGAGACGGCGAATTTCGTTCAGATATTTGGGTCTAGTTGGTTTCAGAGTTTAGTTTAGGTTTTAGGAGAGGTTTTACACTCCATATCCCAGGGAAGTTAAGTCGAATGCGTACTTCTTTCGAACGTGGCAGCAGCTACTCTGCTGGAGGGATAGAGCAGGATGGATTACTCGCGACAATGACTTTGTTCACTAAGATAGGATAACACTTACATCAAATGGAAATATCCCACGATCGTACATGGTTAAGAAAAAATTTTTTCCGCCTGCCGACTTTTCTCGGGTTTTCCTGTTTCAGTATATGTATAAACTCTCTCCGCCGGTCAGTGGCCAGTTTTCTTTTGGGAGAAGCTAGGGAAAGGTGATAGGAAGTTGGAAAATCTCAAGAAGATGGTGGGTATGGGTAGGGAAGGGAAGCGTACAGCAGAACGGAATCTTGGACGGGACGGCTAGCGACAGGACGAGCCATGTCCCCTGCTGCGTCTTGAGTAGAGGGGGGGGACCATATCAATGAAGGTACAGCGTTTGATCATCTGCCTCTACTATCAACGTGAACTGGGCCCTTAGGGGACAGTCCCCATATATAGAACAGGTCACCGTCAGTACTGCGTCGCTCCTTTCGTTCGTTTGAATACGTTCGTTTGTTCCCCGATCCTCGCTTGTACTTTTGGATAGAAAATTTATCCTAGCTCATCAGCGCTTCACTTTCACTCCTAACACAACTCGGGACAGAAACTCCATGGGAACGAAAGCCGCGCAAGACATTAGAGACCCTTACGCACAATAGCGATCTTGACCCGGCTGTGCGCCCTAGGTTGGCCCCATCTAGGAAATCCATAAGTCTATCTGGGATCTTGAAACTCCGCTACATAAATTTTTCTCAAAAACATTCATGCTCTAGGTTCTTTTATCGCTATCCTTCGGCGCCTACAAACCGAATAAGCGATTTTTTTCATGTTTGTAGGTAAGTGTGTAGAAAAGAGATGAGCTGTAGAACAAGTAAAAAAGGAAGCAGTAAATAACGAAAGAGAGTGATGGTGGATGGCCTGTGATGGCTTCTAATCGATATCGAAAAGTATTGGGCGGCAGTCTACTAACAGCTGTCGAAGAGTTTGTTCTTGTTCCAGCAGTTGACTTCGTTTATGTGCTCAATGGTTGTTCAGACGTTGCATGAAAAACGCCTATTATGTGGAATATGGGTTACGTTGGCGTAATTCGTCCACATAGATCACTCTTGATTCCGCCAAGTTCTCCATACAAGAACAATAAAATGAATAAAGCATACAAGAAAAGGAAAACAGTCTTCTGCTGGATTCAATCTATGAAAACAGAAAAGCATGTACAGGGGAAGGCAAGAAAAGTCACTTGGCCGGGTCACATATCAGTAAAGTTTACGCAGCCCAGAGAGAAGACGTGGATACGAGTACCAGGGCGGAAGATACCCAAGATGTTCCTCGATAAGCAGGAGCAGGCCTCGCCCATCACCTTCATGTACACCAAAATATGAAGCCATCTCCAATCGCAGCCTGACTGGAGAAGGCCTATGGAATCACGTCACCTCCAAACAGCTGCGAAACTTCTTGTATCGAGTCACCCATGGACATCCGGGGACCAGCACTCTTGATCTGGAAGACCTCCAACATCGAGCAGCTCCGACAACGTCGCTACGGTCCAATACTTCACCGCGGTCGCAAAAGGGCAAGTGTTGAGTGTACATGACCGGAGTTCCTGGAATGGTAAGACCGATATTTCTTCGTGGACCCCGGACTGAAAGTGAACACTGACGGTTACATCTACCAACTCGAGCAGAATATCCTGCTCCATTGTGTCGCTCTCTGTTTCATACTGCAAAACTTCGTGCATCTACTACTACCTAGATTAGTGCCAACACATGGAATCTGAAGGGCAGTTGGAGGAATTCGGCATACTTTCGAATGCGTGAATCCCTGAAGAATGATGGAATGTCCAAAGTATGGCCACATACGCTAATTCCCATCGACTACCGGGTCGAGGAGCTCGATATAAGGTGGCCACAGTGGCCGAAGAAATCAGAACGATCGCTAATCCAGGACCGATACCGTCGCAGTGTCAAGAATTCTCGATGGCGTTGGTTGCAGAAGCTGTGCGGATGCTTCGTGACCGTGCAAAATGTTGTTGCATTTATGGTGGACAATGCTCCATTGGGATTTAATTAATTGTAATTCTAATGCATGGATAAGTTGAGTAAGGAAGAAAAGTGTCTTCCCCCTGTATTTAGTCTCCAATTAACATAAGAATCATCACAACTGTGATGCTGCGAAGTGAGCCTGATGAAGTCAACTGCTCATAATCCTTCGCTTATTAGGAACCTTAGTTCTCTTCAGAGAGATCGTACCGATACAGGCTCGAAAAGATGATGGACCGTCGGTGGCGGTACCTTTTCTCAATTTTCTGCCGACTTGCGCAGGTCGTAAATGTCACCAGTTGCCAGCACCACTTTCGCTCCGAACAGATAAATCATTTGAGCGTCAGAAGGTCCACATCAGCTTGACAGATTCGAGTAGTAACAATTAGGTGATTTCCGAAAGATGGCTTTCGTAAGCATACTTAGGACAGTTGTGTCAAAGGACGTCATGCTTTTCTGCTCACACCTTTGACTGGATAGCAACTTGACGATCACAGAGAATAACTACATTTTTTTATTTTGGTTCTATCTCCTAAGCAGTGTAACTGACCCCTATGAACCCTATAACTTCGTACTAAGTATGCAGGAACAAAGGGGATAAACTGCAGGGCGTTTGCTACAGTCACTAGAGCTTCGTAATTCATCTCTGTCTACCTTGAGACGGGTAACCTGCTTCAGAGCCTTACAAGGGAGGTCGTTCAGGGCGTGGTGCGCTTTTCGAAAACGGTTTTTTGCATATTGTAGGGGCTCATGCAAGGACCTGAAAAGTGTGCTTCATTTTCGCTGCGCGCTTCCAGGAAAGGTAAAAAACGAGTGAAAAGAAATCTTTGGAATCTGCTTCGTTCTGGGCCTCTATACGGCGTAGGTCACTTGCAACTTTGACCAGTTGCTGAGTGGGGGGTCCTTATAAAGGGGCTATTTGAATCAAAGCGAAAAATCGCCGCAAGTGAGCTTCCAACTTGGGTCATGTGCTCAAGGGTGAACGTGCGCTTGCTCTGCAGTGGTTATGAAGGATAAAGCCGGTGCCCGGCTCGAGAGCATGCGGACTGGCTAGTGGAATATGAGAAAGGTTTGGCAATCGACAGTGAGGGCGGGTTGATGGCCGCTCCGCGCCTTGGCGTTTCGTGGCTTTTTGCCACCTTTTTTTTTTTCTGATTTCGCCTGTTCTCCGCTTCCGCATTTGTGTCTGCGGCGATGGAAAATAACGAATATTTGAGATATTTTGTCATTTATGGGGCAAGTTCTGAGTAGTCTGAACCTACATGAGTCACGTGCTGTTCACTATTTGATTCTCACCGGCACCAAGCAAGTCGTTTGCTGGACATGATACTCATACTATACAGTGGATCTGATTGCGAATTTAGTAACTTCTGGTGTGGTGTCAATTATAGACAATTTGGGGCCACATCTTCTTTCCAATGAATTCGTTATGTAAACCAATATAGGGACTTCACACGCTATTCTTCTGTCCGTTAAAAGCTGTGTGGGACGCTCAAGAATAGTGTTATATTTTTACTCAAGTGGCCGCTGATTACCACTACAGAAACGAATTTTGGCGCAAAACAATTGTTTTGACCTTCTTGGGTTTGCTTATTGGGTTGTCCGGTGTCCGTAGCGCCAACGATACGTCATCGCTGTTACGAAGATGTGAGACTCCGCTCACACTGCCGACCAAATGGTCGGTCACCTACACCCGAAAAAGTCAAAAAAAATTTTTCGCTCAAAAACTCTGCTGGTAAGAGCGCTGGGGCGCCTGGAGGGGCGGGGGGGGGCCTCCCGACACACCAAGGCCACCCCACCAACACCGGGGAGGGGTAGGGGAGCATGGTGCAGCAGAGGGGTGGAGGGGCCTAGGGTTAATTTGACAGTGACATGATCAACCGATTCTAGCTTCATTTTCGGTGTCAAATGCAATCTGGTACCCGGCATAATGCGCTCGAAGCAAGTCTGATTCTGTGCTACTAAGAATTCGACAACAAAAAACGTTTTGGCTACATAAAAGTAGGATTGTTCAGTATAGTGAATTGTTTTCGTTAGGACGCAATTACCTAAAAACAAACAGGATTCAAAAATGAAAAATGTAGTAAAAGGCAAAATTTTGTCGCTGCGGTGGGATCCGAACCACCATATTTTTTAGCATTTTTTTAATTCAGTACAAGCTTGCACGAAAATGAACGGCTCAGTTTCTCTTTCCTCCGTACTTGCTCCTACAATATGCACCAAGATCATTTTGAGCAAAGTCACTCACGCCCTGTGCGACACCCCCTTGTGAGAACATAGCATTTATGACTATCGATGTGACAAATTATATGTAAAAAAGTAAAAGTTTCGTCATCAATCCTTTTCATCGTGATATCTGCGGGCATTGCGTTAAGGATGCGCAGTGCTTTTTGGATCGATCGTGGCCCTTCAAAGGGCTTTGAGAGGGCCAGCCATATGTAGACAAAGAGTGTTTTCAAATATCCCAGACGAAATCTGCATCATCGGAGATCACATTGGGCTTGGAGCAGGATCGACTCTTCCACTTTTTTCATCTCGTCATAGTTAACTGGAATACGCTCGGCGAGTAGCGATTGAGTGGGCTGATTTTTTGTTTCCGGAAGCAAGAGCACTGGATGCCTGTACTTTGAGCCGCAGACTGGGAGCTATTATAAATGATAAAATGAGCTACAGTCGATATCGTCGCACTGCGGATGCCAGGCGGCATTGAATGAAATAACCCACGGCTGCGTTTTCCACCAATAAAGTTGCGTCACTCGAAAACAAGCGCAATGGTGGAAAGGGCTAACGATGGTGGCTCAATCCCGCTTTCCCCCTGACAGCGGCCGCTACCGGATGGCCGACGATAACAGAACTGCAATGCAACAGGAGAAATGAAAATGATCACAAACAAGATTCTACTGTATGAGAAAGAACTCGATGCTTACACTCATTTCCTGTCAAGACACTTAAAACGCACATATGTATTCTCATTTACCTGATTCATCCGTAATACAGTTAGGACCTTGAGAAGTACTTGAGAAGAAACATGGTCACTTTTTTTGTTACAGCTTGAAACGAAGCCTCTTAATATTGATTGATGGCAGCAGAATGAAGGAAGTGCAAGACAAGAACCAGTACGTGGCGTTAATGAACAGTCCTGCTAGCAGTCTTTGGCTGAATAGCAGTCCACACTCTAGGCTTCCCTTTTTGCTGTGCCTTGAGTGAAGAAACGGCAAAACATTAACAGGGTGAAGGTCAGTTTTTACAGCAAACTTAATGTCCCTCATTTACGGCGGGCATAGATCTTCGCCGATTTAATGACACAATAATGAGAAACAAACGCACTCGAGAACCATGTCCAGTAGCTCTGTACAATCTCAACAGTAACCAATTAATCGAGCCAGCTAAAACCATGATAAGTAAGGCCTAGCATGGGAAAGGCTGTAAACCTTGAATACAATACTAGCGAGTCTGGGGCGGTGTAGTGGCACACTGCGATTAATTGGCCATCACAAGTCTAGCCCCGTGATCTAGAACGTATACCGCTTGTTGCCTCTTTTTCGCTGCTCCTCCCTGAGGCGGCGAATAGAATTGAAAAGTAAAAGGTTCCTATCGACATCAAGCCAACTTCTCACTACCTGTGCCTCAGTATCACAGCTTTTTACTGAGTGACAATGCTGAGTCAATCATCTTCTCTTTTCGTTCTCTACTTTTTTATAGCTTTTTGGGCGTTTCAGAGAGCGATTCGTAGCCATGATTGAGTCTTCGAGTGTAGAAACACATGACTTTAGCATCGGTGGTCTCACGAAAGCGTCATTGCTGGGGCAGGCGACCACAGCTTCCATAGGCACAACTTGAATGGAAGTAGAATGCATGCCACACGCCGGCGAAGGCTTTATCTTTCATCCTCTAACCCAGTTTCCGCTGCTGCTGAAGGCACACGCGGATGGCTCGTGCCCCGTAATACAGGTCCCCCATTCCGTTGAGTCGAAAATATGGTGCCAGGGTCGTCTGTGATGATGAAAACCATCTAATAATCATCCAGTGACAGCAAAGTACCTTTCAAAAAATTATTGCAAAATATCTGTCAAGTCTGTGAAAATCCGGGCCAATTCTCGCCAAAACTGAAGTGCGCTGCTACTTTGAACGGAGGTATAGTGCACAGCTTATCTCGAAATTAGAACGGCTAACGGAAAATTCGTCCCTTTGATCTATACCAGCTACCGAGGTTCGCCTGTACCCCATTTGCCAACATCATTTTTCTGGGCCCATTAAAATCAACCGCGAAAATGAGAACCAGATTCGGCATTGTGGCAGCTATTTTTGCCTCCCTCATCGCTAACGGCAATTCCAACTTCATTCTGGAGCACACTAGTCACAACCGAGTACTGGAGGGAGGGTAGTTTTTTAGGCCGAATTGCGCCGTTGAAACTACGCAGTTGCCGGATAAGGACGCTTTCTATCAGCACTCCACCTGGCGGGTTACACCACTTCCGCCAGGTGGAGATCGGTAGCACAGTTTATCACGCCCAATGTATGGGGTTAGCGCTTGGATCGATTCTCATCGGGGCCAGCCGATACTCCCGTCGTTCAGGCATCTGTTAATCGGTACCACGCAATCCTCTTAGGATGGAGAAAAAGCTGATTTATTGGGCGTCCAGTTCATGTCGGCGTGAGGTTGAATGGAAAGAGAATGTCATTAAAAAAGAACCATCGAGGCCAAATTCTTCTTCAACATTTTCTGTGATCTTACAACACTGGCTAGGTTGACCTGACAGTCCACCCTAGTCTTGCTTCCTCCTCGAAGCATGTCATGAGCAAAAAAAAGCAGATGTTAAAGCCTTCTACAACTACATCCGCTAGTTAAACCAGACGCACAGACGTTCGATAAGACTTCTCAATCACATGTAAGAAGGAGTGACTCACTAGATTTCCTTCGTCAAACCCGATATTACAACGGGCACAGAGGAAAGTATTGGTAGATGAAAAACGAACTTTAAGGATGCTTCCGGTGTCGATATATCCGTCTTTCGAGTTACGGCACGCACTCTACTTCCATTTAGAATCGAAGTAGGGTATTGAATGTGATATGACCCATACAACAGCTTCAGGGGCCATTCGATGTATAGTTTAGTCCGGGCTTATGCACAAATATTCCGCAGAAGCTTCAGAGATTCAGCATAGAAATAAATGCAGCGAAGAGGCGCAAGGTAGAGTTCTAATAAAAGAAGCATAAATCTGCACATCTTCGTTATCATGCAAGTTCATCGCTCTTGATAAAGAAGTTAATCTGGGCACAAGTTTTCAGCCTCAGGTTGATCAACCCTTAGCCGCTCACCTCAAGAGTGGATGGGATGTGGGGGGGGATCTGTACAGCTTCTTGCGAGAAGGTCCTTGTTACGTGCGAGGCGATTAGGTCCGCAGCAACCTTCTCCGTTTGAAAGTGCACGGACAGGGTTGTGTGATGGTACCCGAGAGCCGTGCCACACTGCCTGCCCGCGCAAACGTCACGTTGCATTGATACCAAGGTCCCGCGGCGAAACGTTCAGCGGTGGAAAAAACCAGGGGTGAAAGGGTGAAGGGCAAGGAGCTAATCTGGCTATAGTTAGAGGTGCGGCTAGCAGGGTGGCAGCGCGGGCGGAGACAACACCCGGATACCATTACTCTCCAGCAGGGCGCGCCATCGTTGTGATCATCACCAGGTGGGGGTCGTATTTGACCGCGGGGGAGGGGGGGGGTCGTGATTTGCTCTGTTTCCTAGGACGCACTACTATTGTCCGGACACTTGAAAATGATAGAGTTAATTCTGCCGACCTCCCGCGCTCCCTCTTGCCCCCCCCCCCGCTCGACGGCTCGGTTCGATGAGGAAGGACAGAGGGCTGGGAGGGGGGTCGTACCAACTCCCAAAAAGGGGGTCGTATTTTAGTATGGAATTAGGGGGCAGGAAATAATCACAACGCGATGGCGTGCCCTGCTCTCCAGCCCAATTCCTGTGCACTTATGGCTGGAGAAAGTGGCACGCTACTGCAGTAGCGGACCCATTCTCGCACAGCAGGGATCAGGACTTCTGTCTCAACTCGCAACACTGGTCCGAAAAATCCGGGAAGTGCAGAAGCTCCTCTCACTTCGTTCTTTTTGCATTATTCTTATTATTGATACTATTAAACAAAACAAACAAAATAGAATAAAAATATGACAAATTATCGAAGGGAGTAACAGAAGCCGAAAACATCCGCGGAACATGATGCTAGGAAGACTGAAAGGAACGTTTCAAACAATTTAGTGGTGAGGAGGAGATATACGTGAGTTAACAAACAACAAGGCAACGATGAGCGGTGAGCGCTAACAGATCGGCTATGAGTAACAGCGACAGAGGGATATATTGTTGACAGAGGGTTACACATAGACAAGTGAACAGCATGGTGAGCATCCTCACCAATGAATCTGTGCACTGACATTGTAATTAAAATTTATTCTCCCTTTGACGATTGAATCATTTGAATCATTCCATTCATGTTAGTTTTATTATATTTGTCTGAACCAAGGTGAAAATTGGAAATTGATTAGGATTGGAATTTTTGTGTAAATATGTATTCGTTCATGTTGTCTAATTAATAGCTCTCATGGATTTCCTCAAGGAATGACGTTACAAAGTAAGCGTGATTTTGCTTTTTCGTTATTCCCCATTCCCACGTGTTCATTGCTTTACAAGAATGGACAGCCGGTCTCCATACACTCTGACCGGTACACTTTGTGGCTTCATAAGATTTCCCAGATCTCTACATGATGGCTCCACGCGTCGATAGGAACTAGCGGAAACCCCCCTCCCGCCCAGCTGGACTGTAACAATTTGAGAAAAGGGTCAAAAGTGTTGGCTTCGGTTGGTACCTACTGAGAGTCGCCACAGTCCACGTATATGTATGTATGTGGTGGTGTTCAAACAATCATCATAGGGACATTCAACTAGGACTTGACCGATGCAGTGACTTGTGGGGACCAATGCGCAAGGTACTGATTTTTTTCCGCACAAGCAAGTCTAGTAACATCTAACTAACCCAGAAAGGTAAAGGGCTTGGTTGACCTGTAGAATACTTGATCCATAGTCTGAACCATGGACGGTGAGTCTGGAGAAGAAAAGTCTCTATGTCTCTATTTACAGTCGTGATCCCTCAGACTGGCCATCCGTAATTGCGTACTTCACTGGGACGCGACGGCGGCTGCAGTAGGAGTGGCGATCGATGCTGCATGATCAGCTGATTTCAGCGATTAATTTTTCTATTTTGCCTGTTATTCTGCTAACTAGAAGGAAAAGTGAGTTCATATTATTTACTCTAATTTGAGGTTTTATTGTATATTTTGCTTTCAGTCGCTATTTGACTGCAGTGACGGTGTTTTTACCCACTTTTTGATTTTGTTTAGGTTTTTTTTGTACTAATGAGGACACATAACGACACTGCCATGGAGAACAGTCCAACATTCAAAGCACAAACAAAAAAACATAAACAAAATCAAAAAGTGGGTAAAAACACCGTCACTGCAGTCAAATAGCGACTGAAAGCAAAATATACAATAAAACCTCAAATTAGAGTAAATAATATGAACTCACTTTTCCTTCTAGTTAGCAGAATAACAGGCAAAATAGAAAAATTAATCGCTGAAATCAGGTGATCATGCAGCATCGATCGCCACTCCTACTGCAGCCGCCGTCGCGTCCCAGTGAAGTACGCAATTACGGATGGCCAGTCTGAGGGATCACGACTGTACCTCGGGTGAAACAGCTAATGGGTGAGAACGGCACAAACCCGCTGAAGGAGAGGCGTTTGCAGAAGCGTGTGTTAATGAAAACCCGAGATTGCTGTAATGTAGGTAAGAGTTTGTAAAAATTCTTACTTGGGGTGGGTGAACCCAGTCGTTTGTCACAAGAAGGATTCCGGATTCCACACTGCGGTTATCCTAGTTTTGTAGGAGTCCAGATGCTTCCTCCTTAACGGGCTTCCCGTGCTTAGAGCGAGGGTGAAAAATTTTGGAATTCCGAAAGTTTCCTCAAAAACCTGCAGACATTGCTTATTTGACGCCGTGTGGAGCATCCCGGAGACGGGTGTGTCCCAGTGCCCTCCTATCTTCTATAGTTTTCCTCCTACCTCTACTATCTTCTATAATACTTGCGTCTCTGCCTCTTTTTCGTCTGGACCCTCACAGCCATCGCAGCTACACCCCCGCACAGCCCTCAGGTGTGCAGTGCAGAGGCAGAAGAGTTTCAGCACACATCAAAGCTACCCCTCCCCCAGTCGTGGGAAGAGAGAGTGCCTTTGGAGTTGGAGACCGTAAAGGGTCAATTGTTCCACAAGTCACCCATGGTTCTCTACCTTCTGTTTTTGTTGCTGTTATTTAGAGATGGTTACTTTCCAATAGTGGGATTTCACTTGCAGGGTCCGAAGAAGGCAGTTTATCTTGAAAACGTCAGTCTGATAAAATGTTTGTATCAACCTGATTAGGCTGACAACTCGCACCCGAATAGTGATGAAAGAGTCTAAAGAATGCAAGAGACGTACTGGTGAATAGCAAACGAGCGAAGAAGAAAACATGCGGAGGAACGTTGGCATTGACAGCTTCGAAGTGTTTTAAAATGAAAAACCGAGACACCACTGAACATTAGGAACTTTTTCGTTGTTTACGTCTGCCACTGAGGTGAATACTCCAGTACAGACACTATTTTACCGCAACTTTTTGCGCTAAAGTGCTTCTTGAAAATTATTGCGAAGCACTTTTCCAGTTCCCAACACATATGTTGAGCTACACGCATAATACTCATTTTGATGGATTGAGCCGGCACCTGTGCAGTCTCAAGCTTTACAATGCGAATGTATAGCGGATTCTTCGGGTAGTCTGAGAGGACTAATGACAAGAAAATGAGAAGGGTGCAAAGGTGAATAGGAACGGCATACACCATACACTGTTTCCACATCGTAGCGTACCTGATAGTCCGCATGGTTGGGTGTTCAAGCTACTCCCAAGCAAACCTCTCCCTCCATCAATCGAGCTACACTTGCTGGTCGGGGATTCTCCACCCAGACCCTCGTCAGGGTTTTGTGGGACCAAAATGAAGCAGGTACGTGGCTTTGGCTAGGGTTCGACGCCCCGCGCAGAAATCCAAGAACACCCTCCTTGCTATATCTGGCAATATTTGTGGAGTAGCTACTTCACGAAAAAACATTTAACTCTAAAAGAGAAGAGCGGGGTATGAAACACTCGGCACTGATTAGTTTCCTTCGAGGGTTCACGTCTACCATTCCCTTCCGGGGAAGAAGTATTCCCTGAGTTCGACGCATCACATACAGTGTCATGAAGGTGCTAGAGGAAGGACATTTCAGAGTTTTCATCCCGCTGGACAAATTTTTATCCTTATGGTAGCAACTTACACTCCTTATCCTTGAGATGCAGTGGGCGTGGCACTTGGACATGGCACAGTATGGGTTTCTCGTGGGATATTTAATTTAAGGCAACTGTCATCTTGTTCTGTGTTGGATGAAGACATGAATACAACTGTCCCAACATGAAAATATCCCACGACCTCAGCCGCCACCAAGTTCAATTCAAGTCCGCAGCCGCGCCTGCAGCATCTCAGGGGTTTTGAGCGTACCTGCCCTGGAGGAATAGAATGCATGATTGGCCTGGTTTACCAGGGTCCAGGATCGTACAGGAGTTACAGGAAATGAAGCTAGAAACTCAACAGCACTCTGATGAAGTAGCATCCTAAGCTAGAGCGTAGAATCGCAAGACCTAAAGCTTCCTGAGTCGTATTATATATTACATACACGTGACCAGTGGAGAACAAAGAAAATAGCCATCTCCTCTGAATGTTTCGGAGACAGTTCGGCTTGGGGGGGGTGTGGGGACGTTTTGCACGTTCGCACTTCCCAGGGTCTTGCTCGTTTTACAAGAGATAACAGGTTCGCCAGAGTGGTCTCTATGAACTTTGACTGGTAGCACTTTACAGCTTCACAAGACTTCACACATCTCCACTTGATGGCTCGATATATCGAGGGGAAAGTAACGAAAGTGCAAAATGCTCGCCTTCTCTCAATCCGATGCTACGAATGTTAAAAATGAAGCTCAGCTCACGGCATGCATATTTGAGTGCGGTTATAAGAGGTCTGATAAGTTTTGAGATTACTTCTGAGCGCTGGCGCGCGATATGCGTTTTCCAGTTGCTGTGGTTCTTCCTCTGTTATCCCTGAGATTCCTCAAGTCATACAAGCTATCTCCTTGAACACCAATGATTTATAATTAACCGCATAATTCCCATTGTTCATCATGAGCTCTTAGTCATCCTAAGCGAGGGTAAGTGGGACTACTGTTTAATTAGATGTGCACCTAAAAACAGCATTTAACTGCTGTAAAAATTGTTGGGCAGCCAGCATGAAACAAATCACCGTTGGCGTCAACCTTCGCTTCTTAGCATGTTTTTGTCGGGCTGTATGGGATGAGAGCACTTGGTGTGAGCATCATCATCCCCCGCTGCGAAGCTGGTGCTCACACCAAGTGGATCAAAGGGTACACGTATGTAATGTTTCGATATAGCCCAACACCTCCAGCTATGTTGTGCTCACGCGAAAGCGGGCTGCCCATTCAATCCCTCTGTGGATAGAATAGTCCAGGACATTTGTTCCTCCGATTAGCTCAAAGTTCAGTAGAAACGAGATCGCTCATGGAACTTAACACGGTGTGGTATGGCTTAGGACATAGGGTACAGCGTCGTGATGTCTGATATGGTGTATAGGACCCCCCCCTCGAAGGAAGGTCGGGTAAGACACCCCCTCCCTCCTTCCCCAACACCCACCTACCAATTACCCACATTTTCCAGTTTTTCACCGAAAAACTTTCCGTCGAGTTGGGGGGTATAGTACAGAAGAAAGAGAAAAATCACGAAAAGTTAACAACCGGAAGAATTTTCTTCCCAACCCAATGCGTCAAATTTCTCTCAAAGCCACATATGATCCCCCTCTCCCAACAACGACGAAACGACCCCACTCCCCAGCGGAAAGATATGACCCCTCTATCTATTTCACACAGCGATGCTGTACCCTGTTAGGACATCCAGGCTGTGGGAACACGGCGTTCGAAGTGGTGTCATGTACGCGGCCTTCGCCAAAATCTGCAGTATGCTGGGCCGACCAACCAGGGGTAGTCATAATTTCTGCGCGTGGCTTCTATATTGTCTAATAGTTCGCTAATTGTTGAGGTAAAGGTGCTGTGGTAACAGGTGGTGCGCTGACCACTCCTGCGGCCCTGGGTTCAAGTCCCGGGTCGACTCCGCCCAGGCCAACCAAGCCTTCTACCCTCCGGGGACGGTGAATTGGTACCAGATTCGTCTGGGAGGATAAAAACACTGACTTGTACATCGGCTGGCCCCCGCAAGTCATTGTATAGGCCACATCGCATTCAATAAGCCACTACGATTCTGAATGGAAGTAGAATGCGTGCCGCATCCCACAAAGGGATTGATTAAGGCGAAGACTTTACGTTTCTATCCTTTTTACGCTAGTAGTTGGTAAGGGCATCAGGACTTAGCTTCTCCGCTTCTCTCCACCAACATGAAGAAATCCTTCTAATAGCTTGCCTTTCTGGTCTAATTTACCCGGATGATGATGCTCTCCATGTAATGACGAACATTCAGTTTCGCCCTCTCTCAGTGGTTGAAGAGCATTTCTCAAGAAAAGCACCATAGACCATAACTGGCTACTGCGAAAACCACAAGAGGTCATTATAATTTGTGGCCCAAGTGAAAAAACCTAAGTGTCCTGAGTTTGCAGACTTTTGCGTAAAAATTCAAGGCAAGACTTCACGAAATGTGTCTAGGTTTCCAGCGCTGCTGGTGAGCGCCACATGTTCAACTTGAAAAAGGAGTCGTTGCGGTTCAGGAATACGTAATCGCCTTCATGAATAATAATTTGTAATATTCAGTGCCAGAGTCATTATTGACTTCTACTCTCCTGTGAAGACTGAGAAGCTAATGGTCCTTCCCCGCAAACGAGTTCCAGTTCTTGCGTGGTGCAATCGCAAAGCGAGAACTGAGGATGTTGATGAGTGCCGGGTGGTATGGTGTATGTTGAAAAGTGTTAAAAGAGAATATATTTATTCTGCAAGTAAAGGTGGAGGGGGATCTTGCCTGGTATTGCAAATAAATGGTCGCAGTTCGTGATTATTTGGAACGAGTCGAACTAGTGCACAGTCGGGGTTGCTCTACCACGACAGCACTTCAGCAAAATGGTCCCACTATTTCCCTTCCGGTACGACTCCTTCTCGATCGTCATCTTAACGGACATATTCCTGAATTTTACCAACTTCCCGGCACTTTTGCTCCGAAAAAACTGCCAACGAGCGGGACAGGATCGGTGGGTGGGGCTGTTGTAACCCGTGGTCTCGCTGCAGGGTCCAGAGGTATATTTTCATGGCATCTACTGGCCCAGCAGTTGACAGGGGAAGGCATAGAAAGAGGGAAGAGAGAAGGAATGAAAAGAAGGAGGGAGGGAGAAAAAAGGAATGAGGAGGGAAACCTCGTGGTTGACAAGTATCCTGAGACGGGTCTCATCCCCTTCCCTGCACAACGTGGCAATAGGTCCAAGGCTCGTTTGGAAAACGTTAATC
Source organism: Cooperia oncophora (assembly GCA_036418165.1). Taxonomy (NCBI): domain Eukaryota; kingdom Metazoa; phylum Nematoda; class Chromadorea; order Rhabditida; family Trichostrongylidae; genus Cooperia; species Cooperia oncophora. The sequence continues at coordinate 15,726 of MU915097.1, forward strand.
ATTTACAGGTTAGCTGAGCTCCCAAAGGGAGGGCTTCTAGGTGGACTGCCTCCCGAAAACTTGCATGGAAAAGTCACTGCTATAAAGACTGCCTGCGCATCTCACTTCACCCAGTGAAACAGAACTACTTGCCCGACTTCGAAGTAATGACTTCTCTTATACGACTTTTTTATTGCCTCATAGAGAGTAAACTGGTCGTATAAAAGAACAACAACTACGGATTCGAAGAGCAAACAGGAGCCGTTGTTCAAATAAACTGCTAAGAAAACAGAACTTGAACGAGTACATCCAATACGGCTTGATGGGAACGAAAAAGTAAACATTATGATCAGGAAAATGATAGGTGGCAGACCGATAAGTAACCAAAACGTGATAGAGGAGACTGGTGGATGATAGGCATGCAGATCCCAGTGATGAGGATATTGGCGGATCAAAGTGGATCGATAGCGTTTGAGGCTGGGTGGCAAGAGCTATAAGGAGGAAGTAACAGGCGCGTGGAGGAGAGAGAGGCGGCGCTGAAAACAAGATGAGATAAGCGAACAGATGGCCAACCGAGTTATCTAAAAATCCACCAAAGAAGTTGCAGTGATATAAAAAACCTTGAGGCGTGTACATCAGTGCGGGTAAGGGCTTAGTATTAGGGTGTCCGAAAAATCGGTAGCATTTTTTTAATCTCGTGTCAGAGATTTCCGCAGCTATTACGATATCCACTTATGTGGTCTATGGGAAGCGCGCTAAGTAAGCAACCTACAATTGCTTTGCCGTCCCTCGCAGTCGCTGTTCTCATATTTTTGAATAATTCATTCATCTTGATAAAATTCATCATTTTCCTCGACCAAGTCACGACGTGGTTGTTGGCACGAACCATGTGCTCTGAGTGAGGTCCTGATGCTACCTTTCATAGGCGTCGGAGGGCCCACTCAAATGACTTCTACTTTGGAGACAAACCTCACTCGGAGAGGCCATCTGCCTTGGATTTAGACCTACTGCATCAATAAAACCATACTACATCCTTGGTACGAATCAACTCGCTATCGCTGGAAGCCAGTAAGGCAGTTTGACTGTATCTGAAAGTATGCTAACAGTACCCTAACATCTAGTGAGCGTGACTGAAGCTGCTTTCATACTTTGCGGCGAAGAAATCCGTATTCGGGGAGAGTGCGCTTAAAGGCGACATTCCGCGATC
>MU915098.1:4109-20297 GCA_036418165.1 Cooperia oncophora
TTTTCTATTTTCTTTCTTGATGAATGAAAAAAGAAACAATAAAACCTACCCTAAATGAAGCTCTCACGCTTTTTGCTCATTTCTATCCTGAATCAAGAAAGAAAATAGAAAACAAAAGCCATTAGTTGGGTTCTTTCTTGGTGTCAAACCAGGCTTCATTCCCTTAGAAAATTGCAATTAATGGGGAAAATTGAGGCGGAGATGGTGTAGTGACAAGTGGGGCGCTCACCATTCGCGCGGTCCCGGGTTCGAATCCCGGGTCGACTCCCGCCCAGGCCAACCAAGCCTTCTACCCTCCGGGGACGGTAAATTGGTACCAGATTCGTCTGGGAGGATAAAACACTGACTTGTACATCGGCTGGCCACCGCAAGTCATTGTATAGGCCACATCGCATTCAATAAGCCACTACGATTCTGAATGGAAGTAGAATGCGTGCCGCATCCCACAAAGGGATTGATCAACGGCGAAGACTTTATCCTTATCCTTTAATGGGGAAAAAAGCATGAAATTGAGTCGCTTCTCCCCAAAAGCCTTCGGAGCGGTCCAAGTAATAGCGTTGGGGCGCGCTCTGCCATGTACCGACGATCGCGGCGATCGCCGCGATCGCCGCTGCTGTCGCGAAGTATGAATGCTGCCTTAGGTAAGAATCTTCCACCCTACAGTTGTTTTTTTGCACTTTCCAGCGTTAACTGTTTTACCATTTGAAAATAGCACCTCAGAGCGGTGTTATATTCATGCACTAAACATGAAAATACTTCTATTTTGCCGAGGAGGGAGCAGAAGAGCGGATGAGTCATCGCTCGCCGCGAGCCGCGTGGTCCCCCAAATACGTTAGCACCCATAAATCTCTTTCCATTCGAAAGTATGAATAATGTTCTTGTTTTGCACTGTGTGTCAAGAGATGAGCTCCCTATAATCTAGAATGAGTGTGTTGACCTAGTCAGTGCCTGAGGATTGTACCCATCTAGAATCGGAGTATGGCTTACTTCGGAGATGGCATTTTGCCGAATAAACAAGTACGCAGAGCAATTGTGCTTGTGTTTTGTCGAGTTTAAAAAAAATGTTCGCGTAACTCGTGAAATTTATTTCTTGTGGAATTAACGCTTATTTCACATACAACATTTTCAATGGTCATATAGGTTTCGACCAGGTCAAGTATATGCCGCGGAGTCCGCGACGAGAGAGTCGCATTTGGCTTCCTCAGGAGAGGATCGTATATACAGAGATCAAGACAGCAGGTACACTCGAAATCTCTGGGATGCGGTAGGCGAGGAGGCATACTTGAATATGAAGTGGCAGTAGCTAAGCTTTTGGTGAGATATTTACATTTGGTTACAGCTGCCGTCATACAACACAGAACAAGATGACAGTTGTCTCAAATTGAAATATCCCACGAGTAACCAAGCCCTGCCATGTTCAAATGCCACGCCCACTCCGTCTTAGGGATAAGGAGTGTACGTAGCTTGCAAGATGAGTAGTGCGTTCGGAAAGAAAGTCGAGACCACGTGGCAAGTTAGTCTTTTGCTCCCTCCTCGCCTAGTGCTTCGAAACTATTATGAATGACTCTCGGCATATTTCAAGCGGATGTTGATTAGTTTTGAAAAGAAAGGTTAAGCGCATATCTTCACGAAAACCACGGTTTTTTTGTTGTTGCCTAGTGTTCTGCATATCTAATTTGATAAGGCACTCTTAGAGTGACAAGAGCTTTCAGGTTCACCGGGGCATGTAGAGCTCTTGAAAGTAACGCGAAGTTTCTTCCCTCCTAGACATAGATAGAAGTCCTCATCCACTACATTATTGCTTCTTCGCTTTTTTTCAGCTTTAGAGGTCTCACCTTAGTGGATTTCTGTTCTGCGATGGAGTGAAGTTCGTGTTCTGCACGTGAAAGTACGACATAAAGGAACCCTCACCGGAGCCAGCCAAACGCGAGGGATACCACCTCGCCGAGTAGGGGGGAAAGGACAGCCTGCCGCCCGGGCCCCCTCATAATCAACACGTGCTACATTTCAGAATCCTGAACAGTTTGTGATAAAAACTCATTCTCGGAGTTATAGTTGACTCCCTGGTGCTAGTTTGGTCATTCTTGGGGTGAAAAAAAACCTGTGGGCAGTAGAGGAGCCGGCACTATAAGGTTGGGAGCACCAATATTGCAGGGATCTGGTACCGTGGGTCGCTTTAAGTCTTGAACAAGAGTATAGCACCCCTCGAAGCGTAAACGCCTAGCGAGGGTATTGTTGGTGATGTTGGCATGAAGTATCGGCGCTTGCGGAGTGAGCAGAGAAAGTTCTGTCGGAGGACAAGCTGACCGAACCTACGCCGAGGGAGATTCCGAAAAATAAATTGGTGTGCATTTCCAAAAGTGGGTCAGCTATGTGTGCGGTACCCAATGTTTCTCTAACCAGTAATCTATGATCTGAGATCTTGAAAATATTTACATGTTCTGCTTTTAATACCAAGAACTCGTAGAATAGTTATGATGGTGCACAATGATAACGGTTTGAATACTTTATCGTCCCGATCGTTCAAAGTATAGACATCCATTTTCTTCTGGACCGATTCGGAGATTGGTTAAATTGCAAACGAAGGGTAAAAAGCCCACAGTGATCTTATCCACTTCCCTAATCTGTTAGTAGCTTTCTCACGCATTTTCTGGTTGTTTTCCTTCCACATTGCTGATGGTATTGATTACAGCGATGTCACCAAAGCGTTTTCTTCAGAAATACTAGTGGCTTGCTCAACCACTATGCTATTAGCTTGCCCCATTTTCGAAAACCAGCCCCACTTTCGAAAACCTCCCCAGGCTGTCTTATTTTCGAAACGCTGTTAGAGAACCTTCTCGAAGACACGGGCAGTTGTTGACTGCTCGCGCCGCAACGTCCCCATTTCTCACCGTCGTCCACTCTCGCTCCCTGCGCTCTCTCCAATCACTCTTGCAGACTGCGTCTCCCTCTGACTCGTTCACACTCGCTCTATCGACCACCGCCTCCGTGCCACACACTATGTTTCGTGTGCGGTCGGGTCGATAGTGGGCGGGACGGGGTATATAAGTGCTTCGTGGCGGGTGGGCAAGCCATTCGTCTGTTGTCGAGCCGCTGTGTGGTCGTTGTTGCTGTTTCGTCTTCATTTCGACTTCAACGAGTGCCGTCGTCTGTGTTCGGTGGGCTGTTTCCATTTCGAAAACAGAAGCTATGCTGTACTGTTATAGCAAAATGTTAGCTGACTATATTTGTCCTGACCTCTATTGGCGATCTCGAAGAAAGCGTTGATAATCAAGACTACTCTACTGAAATATGACCTGATCCATCTTGGACTCGGACCCACGATCATCCATGTAGCAAGGCTGTTCCAGCTTGTGAAGCGTGTCTCTTAGGACCGTAAGGTTGGTGTTGAATAATGGTGTGAATGGTGAACCGTTAGTTCTGCTCGGAGACTTGAATGCATGTGATTCCGGCTTGCTCTGTCGTTGTGGGTGGTGACGCGCACGCGACGCGGCGGACGCGCGTCGCGTACGGTTGGCATCATGGGCGTACATTCATGACTCACTCGAGTTTCCCCATCACTTCAGATAGTTAGGCATGCCTTCGCCAGGTCTATGGGGGGAAAGGACGATTGTGCATCGTCTCTCACAATGCACACTTCATTAGTAAGTATTTTGTCATAGCCGTGTTAAGAATCTAGTCGCGATTAGACGTGGACTACACTGAGCCGGTTGGTGACGTTGTGATAGAGCAAGCCGGGAAGCCTGCAGCTGTAGAGCAGCTTTAGCAGTAGGGTAGTGTGTTGTCCTTATATCAGATCAGTGAATGTGAGAGTTTTCAGGTGTTCACACATGACAAGATTGAGTTAATCTAAGTGGTTGATCTCATTCTGTCCCACTGAGGCGTACTACGGCTTCTAAGTGTAGGACAATGGGCATACATCTTCGCCCCGTCCACAGAGATGAATCCCCGAGATGAGCGATGATGAGTAGAGCTGTACTCAGTCCATGGCAATTCCACCACCACCTGGCAGACGGTTCATGTCACGAAGACATTCCATGGACTTATGTATTGTACACAGTGCTGCTAAAGATCGAAATCAGTCCATCCCGGAAATATCCTTTTTAGAGACCCGACTGTTTTTACCATTAATATTTTGATGAAAACCTATGTTAGTTATTAGTTCACAGAATAATAAAAAGTATTGTAAAGGAGTTGACATTGCCTTGCATGAAAAGTGAAAAGTTGAAGTAGCTATTTTGGTCTTCGTTCTATGATGTGTTGGCATTTCCACTTGTTTCGCCGGTTGGTCAGGGGTGACAAACCCTAATTTCGCTGTGTGCAGTCGTAAGCAATGCTCTACAATAGGAAGACATTAGGTAGGAGAATCACTACCGATTAGGTTGGTAGTCGAAGCTGCTGGCGTCGGGTTTACGTTGTCTGTAACGTTTTTGTAGAGTTGATTTTTCGGTGAAGCAGTAGTTCTCTCGCGGGTTTTGTAAGCTTTTATTTCTGAGACAAATTCTTGCATGGTAGCGTAACTCACTGAGGGAGGCGGCTTCTAGGCGGCATACTCAGTTTTGGCTTACATGTGGAAGTTATCCTTTCAAGGGCCTGAGTGATTTCAGCGAACCGAAGGGACTCTTCTAAAGTGTGTGTAGTGTAATCCTTGCATATATATTTATTAGACAAGGCATTATAATTTTGCCTTCAATGGTCTACCTTCAGTTCAAGGCAAAGCAAACCGTTCGCCCCTCACAAACAATGTAGATGCAACAATAAGCTAGAATTGGAACTACAGCGCGATGAAGTGGCCTTGAGCTAAATACAAAAAACTTGGAATATGCAATCAACTGTTTGATTAGATTGATGTTCACGTCCAAAATATAGGAGTCTTACTAGTTTTGAAATTTCATTTCCAAAACGACATCCCGTGCATAATTCTGGAATCATAACCCGAGATAAGCTTTCAATCCTGCCCGCAACATATCCCTACTAATGCCTACTAAAATTCACTTTCCAATTCACCTAAATTCTATTCAAGTCCAAACATCCCCTTCGGTAAACTGGTCACACTTCTCCTTCAGTGCGATCACCAAGCCTAGATATGGTATCCTTGTTTGTCACTCCGCGAAAGCTGTACCATCAGATACTCATAAGAGTGGGGAAAACGGCACTATAGGTAGGGGCTAGGCAGTACAGACCGTGAATGCTCTGGTAGCGTGCCCTCACATGCTTCCCAGCGGTAGTGGAATTGACTATGGTAGGGGTAAAAAAACGTAGGTCCAAAGCTGCATAAATCTCCTTGAAATATTCAATCCTTTGAAATGTTATTTCGAAAACCGCTTCCCTTGCATAGTTCAGGAATCACAACCCAAGACAAGCCTTCGAAACTGTTCACAATATTTGTCGTACTTGATTGATTGACTCTCGCAGGAATCCTTAGTAGAACGTCAAAGCTTGGAACTTTTCAAAACTCGCGTAGTTCTCTAAAGTCGTGGTCAATATTCTGTATGGCAAACCAAAACAAATTCATGGTATAAACTCTACTACGAGACAACAATTTGAAGCTGTTCACAACACTGGACCTAGGGATATAACTGAGCAACTAGAGCTGGTATACATGAATTGTTTGACTTCTTGCATCTAGATTTCCACAAATAGTGTCCTCGAGAATGGTAAAATGGTATATCGTAAAACGTCCCTTTAATCACTCATATCGGTAGAAATGTCGTTGGTAGAATCCAAATAATATAGTCTTCGAAAACTTGCGCACTTCTAAAACCCGAACTTTTCAACCCTCCTGATCTCTATTCAAGTCCAAACATCCCTTTCTGTAAACTGTTAATACTTCTCCTTCAGTGCGATCACCAAGCCTAGATATGGTATCCTTGTTTGTCACTCCGCGAAAGCTGTACCATCAGATACTCATAAGAGTGGGGAAAACGGCACTATAGGTAGGGGCTAGGCAGTACAGACCGTGAATGCTCTGGTAGCGTGCCCTCACATGCTTCCCAGCGGTAGTGGAATTGACTATGGTAGGGGTAAAAAAACGTAGGTCCAAAGCTGCATAAATCTCCTTGAAATATTCAATCCTTTGAAATGTTATTTCGAAAACCGCTTCCCTTGCATAGTTCAGGAATCACAACCCAAGACAAGCCTTCGAAACTGTTCACAATATTTGTCGTACTTGATTGGACTCTCGCAGGAATCCTTAGTAGAACGTCAAAGCTTGGAACTTTTCAAAACTCGCGTAGTTCTCTACAGTCGTGGTCAATATTCTGTATGGCAAACCAAAACAAATTCATGGTATAAACTCTACTACGAGACAACAATTGAAACTGTTCACCACACTGGACCTAGGGATATAACTGAGCAACTAGAGCTGGTATACATGAATTGCTTGACTTCTTGCATCTAGATTTCCAGAAATAGTGTCCTCGAGAATGGTAAAATGGTATGTCGTAAAACGTCCCTTTAAACACTCATATCGGTAGAAATGTCGTTGGTAGAATTCCAAATAATATAGTCTTCGAAAACTTGCGCACTTCTAAAACCCGAACTTTTCAACCCTCCTGATCTCTATTCAAGTCCAAACATCCCTTTCTGTAAACTGTTAATACTTCTCCTTCAGTGCGATCACCAAGCCTAGATATGGTATCCTTGTTTGTCACTCCGCGAAAGCTGTACCATCAGATACTCATAAGAGTGGGGAAAACGGCACTATAGGTAGGGGCTAGGCAGTACAGACCGTGAATGCTCTGGTAGCGTGCCCTCACATGCTTCCCAGCGGTAGTGGAATTGACTATGGTAGGGGTAAAAAAACGTAGGTCCAAAGCTGCATAAATCTCCTTGAAATATTCAATCCTTTGAAATGTTATTTCGAAAACCGCTTCCCTTGCATAGTTCAGGAATCACAACCCAAGACAAGCCTTCGAAACTGTTCACAATATTTGTCGTACTTGATTGGACTCTCGCAGGAATCCTTAGTAGAACGTCAAAGCTTGGAACTTTTCAAAACTCGCGTAGTTCTCTAAAGTCGTGGTCAATATTCTGTATGGCAAACCAAAACAAATTCATGGTATAAACTCTACTACGAGACAACAATTTGAAACTGTTCACCACACTGGACCTAGGGATATAACTGAGCAACTAGAGCTGGTATACATGAATTGCTTGACTTCTTGCATCTAGATTTCCAGAAATAGTGTCCTCGAGAATGGTAAAATGGTATGTCGTAAAACGTCCCTTTAAACACTCATATCGGTAGAAATGTCGTCGGTAGTAGATAGTAGCTATCATAGGTTAATGCAAGACAAGTTTGTTCCTGATTGCCCTGTGGAATGCAGGTGTCCTGTAGAAGTGGTCGTTATTGCAGTGTAAGGTGAAAACGGCAAAGGCGGGATCAACCAGTAGTGAAATCAGTGTTCTGTGATTGAGTAACGAGTAACGAAAGCTTGTCCTGCGATGCTTCGTGTTATTCAAGGATTTTCACTCTGGATTTTTTTTCTACTTATACTACTCAATGTTTCGTAACTGGCATTCATGGCTGTTTTATATTATGCAATGCAAACCCATCACATTTCTCGGTGCTGCCCTTTGATAGCTGCTTACTGCAACGTCAACCCACTATACAACTGGGTTGTTTCCGTTTCTAAAATCATTTCGTCAAGCTTGAGTGAACGTAGTGTGTGCTCCATCTCACACTGAGACGTTATTGCGAGTTGGTTGCTGTTTACTAACTCACCTCGACAATGTATACGTGGCTGGACCGAAGGTGTCCTTTACAAACACTTATTTCCTCTTCTCTTTGATTTCCTTTTTTTGAATGCTCCATCTAGACCTCCAGCAAGACCTGGTGGTTTTGTAATGTGCGTGACAGTTAACGGAACAGCTTTCATTTGAGAACTTTACTGGGAAGCGGGAGGTGCGGTAGGTAGAAATATTCGTTGTAAATAATCACTTGTTCTCTTCACCGAGGAACGTTTTTCTTACATTTGCAAGCACAGAAACCGTCTTGCAGACTGCTTTTGAATTTGACAAATTTCACCTGCTTCCCTATTTTTTTTCAATAAATCCAGAAAGTGGGTGGAGTGGGAGGCCAAAAACATTAAAAACTATTTTTAATTTTTTCTTTAAATGTTTTGTCTGTACAGTAGTATTTTTTCATACTCGGAAAAATCATTATGTTTTGCTATTCACAATCAATCACATACTGAAAGAAGAGGGTGGAGCGGGAGGTAAAAAAAGGAAACAAACTAATTTTTCTTCTATAAAATGCTTTCATTCGATGAATTTGGTCTTGGTTGAAGGTTTGAACTTGATTTTCAGAATGATCAATTATAGCTGAGAAAGTGCACTTTGGGGATTGTTAAGCGATTTGTAAATGTTTTATTCCACCATTAATAGTGTAAAGTATACTTATTAGAAGTAGCACTAACTGCAAGCTGAACCAAGAAAACGAACATCAATTAACAATGAGATGCAGATAATGCGAATGGTGCTCTGGAAAGTGACTGGAGAGGTGGATTGCACTGGGAAAAAGTGAGAATCCCTGAAGCAGGGCTCACATTTTTGCTTGCTCAGCGAAGTTCCCTATTAGATGCACTGAAGAGGAGATTGGAAGAGATACTGTGGAAGGATGATATGTCGTTTTGACTTTTTCGAACAACAGTACAATGCGTTTTGAGTTTTTCTCACAAAAATATAATTATGATGCACAGTATATACCACTTAAGCATGAAAGCTGTGATATTTCCTCAACCAATTTTGAGGAAGGTTCATTATTAAAGGACCGTTCTAGCGTATATTGAACTTGTTTTCCAATCTCCGTTGGATTTTTCATCAAAAAATTCATGAGTGAAGTGATTCGAAAGGAAAATGTACGAAGATGGCCTTTTGGGCCGCAGTGCCATGATGGGATATTCGAGTTGCCCCTTGTATTAGTTTTGTGTGGCGAACTTCGACAAATTATTTCGACAGTTGTCAGAACTGTTCTTCTGGAAATAAAGATTTCTATTAGACGTGTGAATGGCTGTTTCATGTATAGAAAGCGAAATGCCATGCACAGAGTTGTAAAACCAAGTAGGTACCGAGCGATAAGAGCACATAAGTCGAAGTATATGTGACTAAAGCAGGGTTGGATGAATTCACTATCAACAAGGTGTTCTTTTTCCTAATACATCTTCTGGGTTGTGTGTATGTGCGCATGTGCGTGGTTGTGCGTGAACCTCTGGTGCGCATGTGCTTGTGTGTATGTGTGTGGTTGTGTGCGTGTGTGCATGTGTCCATGAGAGGTGCGTGTACCCAAGTGTGTGTATGTGTATGTATATGACAAGAAGACAAGTCTGAATTCGAACTATCCCTCAAATACTCCATCCTACGTCATTTTCAACAACTAACCTCCAGTGACGAGTGATAAGAGACAACGTGAAATGGATATGTGGAATTCCATTGCTTTATCAAACCTTCATTTCCATTTTTGTAGCGCTGCCATTGAAAGGTTTTGGGCATGAAGGCTGAAGTATCCTTATAACTGATAAATGGTAGATTTTCCCAGAAATGTGGTGACTGGATAGTGACAATTAATCATTAAAATGACAATCATTAATAAGGGGAGTAAGACGGAATTGGGAGAGAATGATGCTATACAAAAAAAAGAAGTCAAGCCAAGCATTAGTTGTCGGTATAGATCCTGTTAGTGATTAGTTTTTCAAGTTTGGTCATATAATACGTGCAGTAGTGCGAGTCAGCCAAACGGGTGAAATGTATTAGGTTGGCGGGAAAGTTCTGTCACATTTTTTCAAACTAGACTTTTTACAGAGAGGCGTACAAGATCAAAATTATACAGCAATGTTATTGAGAGCCTTGCCAGTTTTTGGACAGTTCGTGGATGCCATCGCTTAACAATGCACGCCGGCGCGACGCAAAGTTGGACATCATCTCAACTTTGACTTGGGCTCAAGTCGTGGAGGTTTTCTCGGCTGTATACGGTTGAATACGGGAGGCGACTAGCAGTCAGAAAGAGCAATGTCTGGACTACACCGGTGCAAGGGGAGAGCCATCCAGCTCTATTGCATGAAGTACGGCTCGAACTTTTTTTGACGGGGTGTGCTGCACCAGCACGTTGAAGACGGACTGTGCCGATGGATTTTGCCCTCTGCTTGACGATTCGCTTCAGATCTCGTAGCTGCCTTGCGTACGGATTGACCGAGGAGGCAGCTTCTTCATCCAGTAGTTTCCCGACCCACCGCTATCTAGAGCTGAGTTTACAGGTACTCGAACCTCACTTCGTCATTCGAACCGTAGGCTCCCGCTCTGAAGAGCTAGCGTCGTGGAAGATTGTCTGATGACTGTAGACATTGTCCTTGTGCAGCTCCATTATTTCGGCGTCGACAGCTGCCATGCTGGCGCCAGGGTGGTAGAAGAAATAGTTTAAGGAAGCGCTTGAAGGGGTCGGTGCTGAAGGTAGCGGATAACATTCTTGTCCATAATGCAGAATAAGGATGAGCAGGAGCCGAGCCAGTGACACTAATAGAAAGATCAATCCTTAATGTATAAATGCTCACATTACCGGTTAGCCCTCTTCAGGTAATAGGCGAATACTTGGGTTCAAAAAAGTATGACAGAACTTTCCCGCCAACCTAGTATTTAGGAGTGCAGGCGCGCCACCCTTGCGTGCGTACGTATGTCTTTACACAACAAGTACATACACAAGCACTACAGTACAAGGCGAAGCACAGTGAGCTGAATGGGTGGCGTGTACATATAATGTATCTGCAAACTGCAAAGAAATTAACTCCAGAAGTGCAGTCCAGTTCGCTTTGTACTCTTATGATATTTGCTGCGCTAATTTTATTTTGTATTCTCCCTGCTCCATTCTGTCTTTATCAATGGCAGTTGGCAATAATTTGGTACACGGCCTAAAATGCTAGCATTACGCTGTGTAGTAGGGGAAATGGCGAAAAAACGAAGTGAAACGGTCAAAAACCTACAAAGAAAAGATTTCGTTCCAAATGATTGAGAGAGCGATTTCGGGCGAGCCTCCCGCAGACGTCTTGTCAATAACTGCTAGAGCGGCAGATACTGCTGCACGTATGTACGCATGTATCCACACAGCGACGCCGCTTTATACCAACCTTAGCTTCATATTTCACTTCGCAAATGAAGCAATACGAGCATCAGGTACGGTCGTCCATTTGTGGGCGGGCGGGCGTGGTGGGCGTTCGGGTCGGTATGTTGTAGTTTGATAGGGCCCTTATAAGGGTACCTTCTCTGAGAAAGGCGCTACAGCGCCTGCTCACGGAATCGTCCTGCTAGGCACACTAATCCTACTCGTGCCAGCTGCCTTTAAGGAATAAAACTTACTATTAGAACGTACGTGTAGTGATAAGCTACTACTATGGCAAAATTTCCGAGCATGCTAGCTGTGTATCCCACTTTCTGCTGTAGTAAATTTCAATAATGGTGGATGTGACGGCAAGCTGCATCACCGTAGTGCTTGTTGAAGTGAAATCACAAATGGAAAAGCTCGGGGATGCCACCACAAAAGATGAATTCAGTGTAACGTTTGATTAGCTCGGGGCGGGAAACTCCTCCATGTTAGTGGTGGAAATGTGTTTCGCAATCAGAGCACAACATCGCGTAAAAGGCAATTGTACGACCACCCTTACCCCTCCCGATTTCCTCTTCTTGTGGAACCCCTTCCTTTCCTACCTGCAATCCAGCAACACATTCTCATAGCTTACCATCGAGCGAGAATGGAATGCTTTTCCGGTCAACTTCCAGATGTAGTAGTTTGATTGTAACACCAATTACGGGGGTATTGAGCGCGCTTAAAACGGTAAAAGTTTAATAATCAAGGAATTTTCTTGGGGCAGTACAATGGGTAACAGAACTCGTGTGCAAAGCCGTCCAAAGTAATACAACCAAAGCCTTGCCGCCCTAAATCCGTTGCTGAAGGTGCCCTACACTCTGCGCCGAGGAATTCGTTGACGGCCCACTTTTGCATGTTGAAGTGTACCGGTTATGTTTGGCCTTATTGTTGACAATGAGTGATAACCACCTTAGCTGCCGTGTTTCCTTCAGTATTATGGCAATCCGCTAAGCGCCGCGGGCTCAAAACAGGCTCAAGCGGGCGCTGGACGGCCGAATCGCAAGCGTATGTGATCCTGCTAGGCGACTCTAAATTCAAAATTCGTAGGTGATTCTTCAGCTAAAGAAACATTCTCAACATAGGACAACCGCTGACTTTTACAGTGGGGTGGTTGTCAATCCGTTTTCGGATCGGCTACTTTACAACACATATCACAGAAGAATCCATGCAAATAAATGTTCCGGCCTCATTTGAATAGTTTAGGCAGAGAAAACATTCTTCTGTTCTGATGTGATCCCATCGAGAGTATAAGGGTGAAGTATAAAGTCCTGGCCGTCGATCACTCCCTTTTTGGGATGCGGCACGCACTGTTGGGTTGGCCGATGGGTAACAGGGTTTTTTCTTGGGAATTCCGCGCTAATGATGAAAAGTTTTACCATTGAATTTCATACCGTTCAGCAGAGAACTCCACTCTGTACGATGGTATCTTAGTTCTTCCTGGAGATTCTTATCTACTAATTTTTATGCGTTCTCATTAGAGTATGGTCAACAAAATCGAGCATTTTCGACAGCCTTTCTTTTCTACATCTAATTAAAAAGTTAAAACCCCACAGAACTATTCATTTAGTATATAACTGAAAAGCTACCTAGAAATGCTTATGATAGAAAAGGTTTCAGTTTCAATCTTCCAGACAAGCATGGAAACTAATTTTCTTCTAACTTCACATGAGAACTTAAAGGCAGCGCCCGCGTTCAAATTTGATGAGTATGCGGCACAGGTAGTAATAGCAAGAAACCTATTAGTGAAGAAAAATCAAAAAGAAAACATGCAAAATGCCCTATAAGGAGTTTCATACCGAATAGCGGTTGTACGTGCTTAAGGCGAAGAGAAGGAGTGGTTGCACGAGTTCTCACTTGTTGATTTCAGCTGTTTCCCCTTATCACCTCACTCTCACCACACGACGTGGAGAGAAGCAGCAATGGAACAACCGCACCATCAGGCAACCATTAGAAATGAAGTTGGGCGTCGTGGTCGCCAGGTGGGCGGGGCGGTCGACTCTTTACGCGATAGGCGCTATCCTCTCGCCTTTGTGAGATGCAAAACTAGTACATACTGCATCCTTATGGGGAGGGCTATGATATCCGGAAAGGGCGTAGGAGCATCAAGTGAACGTGGGCTGCCTTTAACGATCACCTTATTCACGGAGACTCATGCCAAAGAATGGGAACACGGTAGATGTCGTGAGAGGCTTCTACGTTCCCACTGAGCAGTTCCTTCACTTGATGCCAGCGCTTCAAAACTTGAATGTGTCCTACAGGCAGCCGATCTCAAAGAGAGTGACCCATGCGGTTTCAGAGGGTTCAAATTCCCATCTCTAAGGCGCCTTGACTTAAATTGTCCTGCGAAGCATCTTTGTTCATATACATTACATGTTTTGAGCTTTTCTGCAATTTGACCTAAATTGAGCCGGAACGTGTTTATCAGAAAGTCATGTCTATGTCGACATGGACATTACATTTTAATGGAATAAAAATGGACAAAAATCAAGAAACAGTGGGAAGGCAACCGTACGGTAAATTACACTCCTTATCCCTGAGACGGAGTAGGCGCGGCATCCAAACAGAGTGGATTACCCGTGAGATGTTTGAATTTGAGACAACTGTTACCTTGTTCTGTGTTGGACAAAGACATGATTATAACTTTGCCGAAATGAAAATATCTTACGAAAAGTCCACCACGTTCGGTTCAGGTCCGCAGCCACACCTACCGCATCTCACCAGGAAAGGTCAACAGGTCAGCCTGACCATTTTCAATAAGGTGCACACCGTTATGCGCCTTTTGAATTCAGTATTTGCGGAACGACTCTCCGAGCGGAGCTATGGAGGGGGCCATCCCCAGATAGTTGTTTTACATGCTATCGCGAGGAAACGTGCAAGCGTCTTTACATTTATGTATACAGTCGTAGTGAGATGTGGTAGTAGGGCGCAACAGGTAGCGAGCGGCTTTCCTAGGCAAAACGTCGTGGGCTGTTCCCGGCTAGTCGCCTATTCTGCATTCTTCCAAAACATGGCCGACAAAGCTTTGACAGCTCTGCTCGTCTGCACTACCTTGTAAGGGGGCCTGCTCAGATTTTTTAGATGTGTAGACCCATTGTGGCTTGAAAGAGTCCTTGTTTGTCCCCCTCAAAACACATGTCACAATGGTTTTTGCAATGAAATACCATGATATTCATCATCAGCGGTCAAATTACCCCTGGGGGCAAGTGTTCTAGCCAAATCTGACTTTCGTCCACACTTGAAAATGTGGGCTATTCTATGGGTAATTAGCTGCAGCAGCAGCAGACGGGTCCACCCACCATCGATGACTGGTCTCGGGATGGAATTTTCTCCTGGTAATCAGGAAAATGATGAGACGGCACGAGCCAGGTATTGTTCTTTGCGAGAAGGCATGATTGAAGAGTTATTTCAGCTCAAAGACCAGTCATCACAGTATGCTAGTCGCAGTATCGCTGTTGGATAACAGTCAGCCATGACTCCAATTACCCCACCAACACCCCCATTTTGCGCGGAAAGCGCCATGGGTCGCGCTACTGGTGCAACGCTCGGCGCCAGCTCGCCCGGAAGAAGAAAAACAGTAAGAAAAACCTCCATAACTCCGCTCAGAGAATCGTTCCGCAAATTTTGAAGTTTTGAGTTCACCGTCTCAAGACGAGTACAACGATGTGCATCTCATTGCAAATGGCCGGGCTGACCTGTTGACCTTTCCTGGTCAGGGATCTTGAGTATATGTAGCGTAGAAAAATATCTACCTCCACAGCCACGTCTACCGCATCCCAGGAATCTTGAGTATATGTAGCGTGGAAAATTATCTATCAAAGACATGGGATACACTGGAGCAATTACCACTTCTCGTATACAAATTTCTGTGGGAAGAAAACGCCATTACCTACGGACGAACCCAATACGTCCACACAGAATCGTAGTGGCTTATTGAGCGTGATGTCCCCACACAATGAGTTGCGGGTGGCTGCCGAAGTACACGTCTGTGCCATGCAAACAAATATTGTACCAACTTCTGTCCTCCGGGAATAGCAGTTTACTGTTCCCGGAGGACAGAAGTTGGTTAGCCTGGGCGAGAGCCGATGCAGATTTGACTACGCAATGTGCGCGTGATAAGCGTCCCTTTGCCACTACACTACCCCTGTCGGAATATAAAGTGCACCTATGGTTGGTTAGCATATGCTTGAAAAATGATGGCGAAGAAGAAGTATAAAAATTGGTTGACTCAGCTGCAGACTGCATCACTAGACTCCTAGCGAATCGACGATTTTTTAAGGCCCTAATTTTCTCGGTGAGCTGCTTGCATGATAGCTAATGCAGAACCATACCGTTCATTTTTCTGGCTGAAAAACAACTCGACAATTTACTTCGAAACTATTTCCTGTTTTTCATGTGGTGGTAGTTTGTTACGAACTGTTCGAGGGTCACATCTGGGCCGAAATGCGCACGCCGTGAAATATCTCGGATCCCACTTGCCAATTTCTTCAAAACTCCACGACGTCTCGCATAGTTATAGGCAGACCGTTTCTGTTTTCTTCCAAAACCCGCTTTTCTTGCGACCAGTCGGATCGCCCGCCTTCGGCGGGCGATCCTCCTTATGCGTGTGAAGTGGGTCCCCGGCCATCCAAACTGAGGGCCAGTCGGATCGCCCGCCTTCGGCGGGCGATCCTCCTTATGCGTGTGAAGTGGGTCCCCGGCCATCCAAACTGAGGGCCAGTCGGATCGCCCGCCTTCGCTACAGAAAAAATTTTTTTTCGCAATTCCAGAACATTACCGTTTCACATTTGGTATATAAACTGAAGTGAACTGAAGTGGAAGTATATGTGTATTGAGTTGTTGTAGAATGAATAGCAGGTAAATAAACAAATAAATAAATGCAAAAAATTGGTAGTAAGTTATGAATTTTCGATTATGACCTCATATTCACTGCTATTCTCACTTGCCTTGCGACTATATTATGAACTTTTGCAGCAGGCGCCGCCGACTCGGCGCACATCTCATTCGCTGGGGTGTCTCTTCACTTATGTTACCCGTCCCTTGCCCCCCCCCCCCCA
>MU915100.1:14186-24517 GCA_036418165.1 Cooperia oncophora
GCAGACTAGCTGACAAAACAACGACTGTAGGACCATGGACCCTGTTCGACTCAACCTTATCGTGTGCAACCATTTCCGTATTTTTCGGAAGCCAGCACAGCAATGATCGATAGCGCTTCTCTTACCGCACCCGCTCTGCAATAACACGCGAAGGTGCTCTGAGAGCAAGTAGTATGGTAGGGGCGCGAAGGGGTTAACGGGCACCCAAGTAGCCGTTACTCTTATTGACTCTGCCCGCCGTTCTACCCAGTCATAGTAGCAGAGACACACCGAAGAACGTAAGCAGGGACATTTTTGTTAATAAGAAAAAAGCGGGATCAACTGTGGTGACCATCGACCACAGCCCCGCTGCCCAGTAATCTTCTCCGATCATGCCCTCTGCTCGTTCAAATGCGCTCGCTATAGGGTTTTATCGATAGAAACATTCAAGCGGGCTGCGCGGTGATGCGTCGACAGTTTTTTCTCGCCTAAGGCTTGCTTTCCCCACCCCCCCCCCCATCCCTGCTTGAGCTCGACTACCCGAATTCGCCTTCGAGTGCTGCATCATCAGACAGTGTTGCACGGTTTTCCGTTTAGAACAAAAATCCTTTGAATCACTTTCAAGGAAAGCGAAGACACACCCACAAAATACGTACAGGAGTACGCAATACTGACGACCATGATAACTGCAATGATCAAGAATGTGTTCCGTACAGTGAAGTAAGAACGATAAAGAGTTGGGACTGCGGTAGCAATAAATCGATTAATTGAAATAAATAGAATAGCATGATAGCTTAAGGTTTGGAAGAGGAGAGCCAGTTGTCCAAGTACGTTGCCCACTTCGTCCGTTCTATTTGACAAAGTGCTGCTAAAAAAGTGATATCACATATCAGTTACTGTAATAATGACACTACTCCTAGGTAAATTGAAGGTAGAACCCCGACTGCAGCCCGTAGATAGGTAGGGATCGAAACACGAATGTAAAGGAATAAAAAAATAAGATGAGCGCATAAAAGAGAAATAGATGGAGGTACGACGGGAGAGTACATAAATGATCGGGAACTCAAAATCCCACAGCGGTGATAAAACGAAATTCCAAAGATGGAGAACCACCACGAGCTTGGAGTGCACCTATCGCGGTAGAGCCTTGGCGTTTTCAGACTTAACAATGACGGCTGTCGACGCGCTGTAACGTGCTGAAACGCGCTACCGTCGCCATAGCTCTCCAAGACTAAAGATGCGAACGTAGCCGCAGACGGAAATCGATCGCCGCTCCATGGCTCCATGGCATTTCCATGGCCCACATCCTGTTATCGCAAAAGCCGGCCGCTTTCGCGATAACAGGATATGGGCCATGGAAAAGTAGCGTGTGCGTTGCCCGAACACGCGGTCTGATATCGATTGGCACTCGCCGCTAGGGATTTGGGAGAGTACAGAAGAAAGGGGAGTATCAGGTTGGGTAAAGGCAGCACTTCGTCCTGATATTCTGCACTCTCTCGACATGTAAGAGGCCGCCGCCGATCGTTCCGGTCTGCGGCTGCGTATGCGTCTACAGGGTTGAATTGCTGTTGCAAGTGTGGCGCGTCAGCGCGTATAACAGCGTGTCGACGCACTACAATGGCATCGCGAAGTCTGAACGCTGCCTTATCGAGTACATTTGAGCGTGAAATCGGTATAGCTTCTGTGGTTGTGATCGACGCTACATTATGCAGAGGGAGGCTTCTATGCTGATTGCTCGCGGACACTGTTTTCAACGTAACTGGAGAAACATTTCAAAAGTGCTGATATAAGGGTACTTACTACATCATAACTGGCGCCACCCAAAATAAGAAGATCGCCATTATGCAAGCGTTTGCTGCACAATGAAAAGCAGTCAAAATTCCAAACGAGTTTCGAAAAATCCTTAAACGCATCACTAGCACGGCCGACATGCAGTTCGTTATCAAACCAATGACGCCTATCTGAAACAACAGATAAAATTTGATTGTTTTTCGTAAATAGAAGACCTAAATATCAATTAATGGGTCAATAATCGGGCACGCACTATCATCGTGAATGCGGCCAGTACCATGTTTCTGGCTGCCTGATCCTCTTTGCGGATATCCATTTTCGTTGTCCAAGAGCAGTTATCTAAATTATCACAAAAGTGACATTGAAATGCTATATTACGACTACAGTGTGCTTTGCTTATTGACGAACAAGTAAAGGAACATTCAGTTGTTACAAACTTACAGCCCCACTGCCACCCTCTTTCTCTTCCTGGTGAACGTGGTACTCTTCTACAGCTGCAGATCTTCCCACCACGTTTATAAAAGGGATCAAGTAAGCGTACAATGCATCTTTGAAGGTAGAGCACTGGATTAGAAATAGCGGATAAGAGAGGGGCAGGAATGGGAATGCAAGTATTCTGGGAACCCAAGAGTGAATTAGGAAAGCATAAAAAAACTGTTACAAATGTTTCATATATGATTCCCTTCAGAGCGAGTTGATACGACATGACAGCGAAGAGATCGAAAGAGAGCACCAGCTGTGGTCGATATGGTGGTCGCAATCGATCCCATCAGATTTCTTATTCACAACAATGCCTCTGTCTACGTTCTTTGGCGGGCTTTCTTATAGCCAGGCAGAGGAGTGTCAGTAGGTAATACCTAAGTGTCATTCTTCCAACATCAATAGTCGCATTACTTTTTTGCAATTGCACAATGCCTGAACAGGATCCTGATTATATTCATAAGATATTCCGTGCTGCATATTCACACGTTTCGGCGTTTGAAGAGCTAACACGTCGACTCTGTCAGGGCGAAAGCCCTATTATATCCATGAATCTTGCTGTGGAGCGACCAAAAATTAAACCATGGATTCCAGATGATTATAGTCTGGTAATCAAATTGTATGATTCAATTCTTCTCTGCATTTTGCATCGCTCTCATTCAGCATTTGTGGAATTCTGTTTCCGCTCTGGAACACTTATACTGATGGCATGCTGTTCTAGATGCCAACAGTTGTATGATGCTATTAAGAAGAACCAGCCAAAATGGGTCTTGGATTTTAAGAAGCCTCTCACTGAAATGCTTGATGCGGGATCTGCGCTCCCTACATCTCACGAGGAGCTTGAAATAGCGCGTCTTGAAGGAATAATACTTTCATGCTTCGCGCTCTCCCGATCAGACCATCAAGGTCTGCAGAGCACTACGGCTCATAACAGAATTCGCACATCTCTTGTTGTGGCATATAACATGCCGCTAGAAGAAGCAGAAAGCCACACTGAATTGTTCATGGCATGTGTTCAGAAGTACTTGGTCAGCTTAAGAGCAGGAGTCAGACAGTTGAGTGATACTGACTATATTTATAAGAGGGTGATGCTTGCTGTCCTGCTTGCTGCGCCGTCACCGACGGCTGACTACATGAAAGATATGTTAAGCTTTTCGAACATGACATGGCATCGCTACCTTACGCTCGGAGTCTTGCAATTCAGATCTACAAAGTTATTTTTGAATGATGTATTCCGTTCAGAGATGAACCAATATATACAGATGATTATTGAAAAATTGGTCGGAAACGACACGGCGATTTATCAATACTTGTCTATTTTGAAATTGGCAACCAACCGGTCAAGACGTCCACCAGTTCGATTGCAAATCAATCCGAAGAAGAAGACATACACATCTAATGTTTGTCTTAGGAGGGAGGTGTTGTGAGGGTGATACTAGATCACTGGTATCCCTGATCAACATCCTATACTGGCCGTATATAAGACCAGTCATTGAGTATGGTTCATTCTGTTATTGCTCATCGTGCTTCAGAATAAACTCCTTCATCCTCGTCGTACGCGTTCTGCATACACTACAAGGATTACAACAGTGGCGATCAGAAGAACCACAAGGACTCAACAATGGAAGCACTCCCTGCACTCCTCCAAGCTATCCAGAAGCAGCTCGACATCCAGTCACGCAGAATGGATGAACAAGGAGCAGCACTCGTCAAGCTCATGGAGAAGATGTCAGCCGCCGACAGTCCACTCACCAAAAGACAGGCCCACGCTGTTTTCGATTCTCGTCTATCGTCGGAGCGATAACCCATACGTGATGCGTCCCGACAGAGACCGCACTTTCGACATGTGGTTCAAGCGATATCAGACCTGTTCGAAAACGAGTGCAGTGACCTCGACGAAAAGGACAGAACGAGACTACTGGTTTCGCGCCTGGATGAAACTGTCATCGAATGCTGACCGCAGCCATTTCGCCCAAACAGCCGTCGGAACTGTCATGGAGCGAAGTCTTGGAAATCCTGGAACGTCAATTCGGATCGGACGGCTAATCACAGTTCGACTATTCACGTCGCGCGATTTCGAATGCTTTCAGATGCAGGTATGAAGGTCAGAGTTTAACACCGTTTGACGGCAGTACCTACACGCTGCTAAGAAAGCTGGCACCAATTCGAGGGAAGGTCACACGTAAGCGACTCACAGCGGAGTGTAGCTGATCAAGTCATTATCAGGAAGAGTTTCGTATGCTTTGAAGGTGAGCAGGCGTCGAACGCTGATCGCGTCACAAGAAGAGGACTTGGCGATAAGAAGTTCAACCATCTGAAGAGCGCAAAATTTGCAAATTGCGTTTCCGCTACCAACTCTAGCGGAAGGAGGCGAGATCGCATACGTGTGGAACGAGATAGGGCGCCACCATGCGGCCGGAAACGTAATTAAAAGTTGAAATTGTCATAGCTGCTTTCTTATAAAGGGACAACCACCCCAGCCCAACTAGATGTAAACATAAATGGTTATCCGACGCAACTCCTACTTGATACCGGTGCTGACCTCACCATTATCTCCGAAGCCAAATGGAAACTGGTCGGAATGCCCATTTTGCAGAAAACAGATGTTATTGGATACACAGCAAACGGATCCCCTCTGAAGTTCCGTGGATGCTTCGAGACCGACTTCACGGTAAGCAACTCATCTGGAAAACTATTCCCTGGACGTGGAACATGCTTCGTCACCGAAGACGACTGCAACGTTTTTGGAATGCCGTGGATCAAACAACTTCCAGACCTTTACAGAGCAGTCAAGAAGTATCAAATCCATCAAACAATCATCGTGGACCGCGAAATTGCCTTCAGAGACGCCCTAGTTGCCAACCTGAAGAAGAAATTCGCAAATGTTTTTGAACCTGGTCTCGGACGATGCACGACGGCAAAAGCAACTCTGAAACTGAAACCAGACGCCGTACCTGTATTCAAGAGGAAACGCCCGGTACCATATGCCAACGTTGAAGCACTTGACAAGGAAATTGACCGTCTACTCGCAGAAGACGTGCTACCTACTCCAAATGGGCAGCACCTATCGTCGTAGTGAAGAAGGCAAACGGAACTATTCGCCTATGTGCCGACTATTCCACTGGCCTAAACGACGCGCTTATGCTGCACCAGCACCCACTGCCCACACCTGAGGATATTTTCACAAAACTTAATGGTGGAACAGTATTCACGCAAATCGACTTTGCCGATGCCTACTTGCAAGTGGAAGTCGACGATGCCTCAAAAGAACTTCTGACGATCAACACCCACCGAGGACTATTTGCCTACAATCGTCTACCATTCGGAGTTAAATCTGCTCCAGGCATCTTTCAGCAGATCATAGATTCCATGATTGCTGGGTTGAATGGATGTGCCGCATACTTAGACGACGTAATCGTTACTGGTCGCACTAAAGAAGAGCACACCGCCAATTTGGAAGCCCTTTTCGAAAGAATCCACAAATTCGGCTTCCGCGTCCGCATCGAGAAGTGCAGTTTCCTGATGCCTCAGATCCGTTACCTAGGCAATATCATCGATGCAAATGGACGCCATCCTGACCCTGCGAAGACAGAGGTTATCAAAAAGATGCCACCTCCCAAGGATATCACACAAGTACGATCGTTTCTGGGATTACTCAACTACTATGGAGCCTTTGTCGAACAAATGCGCCAGATTCGCGCGCCATTGGACAAGCTACTCAAAAAGGATGTACCGTTCAATTGGTCACCAGAATGCCAACAAGCCTTCGATCGTGCCAAAGAAGTCCTGTCGTCAGATCTACTGCTCACTCATTATGACCCTTCTAAGGAAATAATCGTCGCGGCCGATGCTTCCGAATATGGGATAGGAGCAGTAATATCACATCGTTTCTCGAATGGAACGGAGAAGCCAATCTACCATGCTTGCCGCACCCTCACAGCTGCAGAGAAGAACTATGGACAAGTGGAAAAAGAAGGACTCGCCCTTGTATTCGCAGTCCGAAAATTCCATCGTTACCTCCACGGACGCCCTTTCAAACTTTTGACGGATCACAAGCCACTCCTTACAATATTTGGAAGTAAAAAGGGCATTCCTGTCTATACAGCAAATCGACTCCAAAGGTGGTCACTCATCCTGCTCAACTACAACTTCACAATTGAACACCGGACCACCAGCAACTTCGGACAAGCCGACGCACTATCCCGGCTCATTGCCGAACAGCCAACTCCGATGGAGGATACAGTCATCGCCGAAATCAACCTGGATGCTGTAAATCTGTTCTCGCAGACATCTACAAAACTCCCAGCAACAGCAGACAACTATCGCTGAAGAAACGCTCAAGGATTCACAATTGAGAGAAGTTCTTCAATGCGTTCAAACTGGAAAATGGCCGAAGAAACCAAAGAATCACTTAATTCGTTTCAACTCGATGCGCAACAGTCTCACGACTCACAGAGGATGCTTACTATTCGGAGATCGCGTCATCATCCCTGGTAGTCTACAAGCCGCTGTTCTCTCAGACTTACATAATGGTCATCCTGGGATTTCAAGGATGAAAATGCTGGCTAGAGACTATTGCTACTGGACACACATCGACAAGGATATCGAGGACAAAGTGAACTCTTGTATCCGTTGCCAGCAAATGGCCAAGAACCCCATCAAGACTACCCTTTCCTCGTGGCCTACAGAAGAGAAGCCATGGAACCGCGTTCATGCAGACTTTGCAGGACCAATTGATGGCAGAATGTTCCTTGTACTCGTGGACGCCTACTCGAAGTGGCCAGAGATTACTGAAATGTCATCCACAACAACTCGCTCAACAATCAAGGAACTCCAACGGTTATTCTCACAGTTCGGCTACCCGGAAGTTTTCGTCACTGACAACGGAACATCATTCACGTCAAAAGAATTCAAGGAATTCTGTTCACAGAATGGAATCAAACATGTTCGCTCACCACCATTTCACCCACAATCCAATGGCCAAGCAGAACGCTTCGTGGATACATTCAAGCGGAACCTTCAGAAACTCAAAGGGGAAGGAACGACACAAGAAGCTTTACAAATTTTCCTATTCAACTACCGCAGAACACCATGTCCAACATTGCACGGATTGTCACCAGCCGAAGTGTTTCTCGGAAGACGTTTACGCTCTACGCTCACATTGCTGAAACCGTCGGAATCAATCTCAGAACCGAGAAGAAACCAAAAGATGGAAACTCAATTCAACCTTCATCACGGAGCAAAGCCAAGAAGGTTCAAGCCTGGTGATTATGTCTGGATTCGCGACTACCGTGCTGGATACCCAAGATGGACACAAGGCCGAGTGAAACTTCAACATGGACAGTGTCTATATGATGTTCAAGTCGACGACCAACTCTGGAGAAGACACGCCAATCAACTGCGGCCCAGTACCTGCCCAGCAAATACGACATCGCTTACGGATGCATTCGATTTGCCGCTGCTTCCACGTCTGGACGCTAAGGAACCCATACGAGAAGACCATACTGTGCCGAACAAGGACCATGTGCCGATTCAAGATGCCGATCTGCCCGCTCCAACCGATCGACAGAAACGGTCAAGACGTCCGCCAGTTCGATTGCAAATCAATCCGAAGAAGAAGACATACACATCTAATGTTTGTCTTAGGAGGGAGGTGTTGTGAGGGTGATACTAGATCACTGGTATCCCTGATCAACATCCTATACTGGCCGTATATAAGACCAGTCATTGAGTATGGTTCATTCTGTTATTGCTCATCGTGCTCAGAATAAACTCCTTCATCCTCGTCGTACGCGTTCTGCATACACTACAAGGATTACAACAGGTAGTTTCTTGCAGGACTAAAAAAATCTGTTCTGAGAGGTCGTAGTCATGAGACAAAAGAAAATGGAGTCTCCTCAAGAGAGTAGTGAACAGGAAAACGTAGAAGGTAGTATCGAGAAAGTTGCACGCATTTTTTGATCTAGATATTCATAACATTGAATTTACCTCGAACAACTGCAGCGACTCCTCAATCGGCCTTGAGCGCCATGGTGAAAGCTGCACATCGAATCCTCGCATGTCCTCGACCTTCTGATGACATACGTACGCGTGTCCTCGCTTTATCAATTCTACAGCCCACTGAAACGATATTCCTTAAAGTGACGCTTGACCTTTTCTGGAGTCGTGTTAGTTTTGTTCAATTAGTCAGCCCAAGGGCACGGTCAGCCTACTACAGACGTGCCTTAGCACCTTTCGGAAATGCTCACATTTAAAGGCTGTTGGCACGATGTTTTGGTACTCGGCCTAAAATGCTAGTAGGGCGCTATATAGTGGGGAAATGGCGAAAGAACGGAGTGAGCGGTCCGTTCTCAATGTGTTAGAAATCAATTTTGGACGAGTTTCCTGTAGGCATCTTGCCAATAACCGCTACCGAAGGTACGGCTGCATATGTGTACTCATATATCCATGCAGCATCACGGCCGCTTCACACCCCCTTCGCTTCATAATTTGCTTAGCAAATGAATCGATTAGAGTCCAACGGTCGTCCATTTGTGGGCGGGCGGGCGTGGTGGGCGTTTGGGTCGGTATGTTGTGGCTTGATAGGGCCCTTATAAGGGCACCTTCCTTGGAAAAGGCATTATGCAGCGCCTGCTCAGGGTCGCGGAATTCCGTCCTGCCAGGCGTATTAATCCTACTCGTCTTGGGGATTTATCGTGCCAACTGCCTTTAAATAGATTTTCCTCTTCTCTATAGTCTTCTCTCCCACCTCCAGATTGTTTCAGGATCTCGTTCTAACTATAATAATTACGGATTTTGGCTGCGCGCACGCCTTAGAATACGCTCCACTACTTTCTACCTAACTACCTTCGCTATACTGCAAACCAACAATCAGAATAACCAGTGTTGTATATTATACCGCTCACTTTCAATGCACATCCCGCTCACCGCGGGCAGGTCTCAGTTCAGCTCAAATGTGCTCTATACATATTGTCTTCCTCCCTACCATACCAACTGTGAACCAACCTCCTCAAGTGGCAGGTCAGGAAAAACCAAACAAACAAAAGAAAAGATGCAGCAACTTACATAACAAGGGATGGTATAAGCTAACCGCATTCACTTATGACATATTAATAACTTCTATGTGCGGAACGCTGATTCTCCTTTGTAGGGAAATGGAAAATAAAGCGGGAAAAGAGTGGTAATGCTCACCTCATATAACTGCTGGAAATTGTCTGATGAATGTGTAATACGAGCTGGCTTGTACCCTGAAATACTGGTTGAAATCGGGCGTTTGAAAAAAATAACACTTTTTTAGTTTCTCGATGAAAAATTATCGAAAGAGGAAATAAGATAATAGCAGGCGATCACTTTCGTGAATGATGTTGCCTTTCAAGGATTCAAGGCGCAACGATTGATTCGCTACTAATTAGGATCTATTTGTGACAGCACATTGTTCCGCACATACGGTAGGATCCTGATCTCCAGAACGGCTTCGTTTGCGACAAAATAAGAGCTGAAGCATGGTTCTGCAGTGGTATCCAGTAAAATCTGCACTGCTCAGAAATTTGCCCCAAAGGCAGCTTGACCCTCTGAACACAAATATCACATCCGGTCAGCACGGAATCTGTACGCGCTACAGACGTTACCGCCCTTTTCATGCTAAGGGTCCGCTCCGCACCAAGAAAATTTTGCTTTTCTCTTGACGCCTATCAGTTTTGTGGCGGAAAGCTAAGGCAGCTACGGGCTCATGGCCAAAGAGGCCTTCCCTTCTGCTCGCCGTAGTGAACCTTCCTGCTGAGGCTCAGCTTAGCAAAGAGAGAGAATACTATCTCGAAGGGTGCAGATGAGCAGAATAAATTGGACTACCAAGTGCTCTCCCACTCTTCCCACATCCTTAACACGCTTAGTACACAAGCACAAGTGCTATGTATGTAGGGGTTCAAACTAACTACCCCAAGATAAGATTCAGCGAAACTAGTGATTTGAGGTATGCCAAAATCTCAGTGTCATAAGCAGGCATAGGAACGGTGCCTAAACTCCTAGAGTAGGGGAGATGATCTACGGACATTACACTCCGTATGACGAAAAAAAAAAACAAG
>MU915100.1:24617-39775 GCA_036418165.1 Cooperia oncophora
CTACCAAGTGCTCTCCACTCTTACCCACATCCTTAACACGCTTAATACACAAGCACATGTGCTATGTATGTAGGGGTTCAAACTACCCCCAAGATAAGATTTCAGCGAAACTTAGTGATTTGAGGTATGCCAAAATCTCAGTGTCATAAGCAGGCATAGGAACGGTGCCTAAACTCCTAGAGTAGGGGAGATGATCTACGGACATTACACTCCGTATGACGAAAAAAAAAACAAGTTCACGCGTCACTAACCTAACCACCCAACAATGTCTTCAATGGCAGTGAAGAACTTCTCTTCTTCTTTTTCTGGATTGGTGTCGTCGAATCTCAGGTTACACTGCCCTCCGTGAGCCTATAAAAACGAAGAGTGTCTGATCTGGGAAAGTTAGGTTCAGTAATGAAAAGAGGGAAACGAACACCTTCGCATATCCGAAATTGATATTAATAGCCTTCGCGTGTCCAATATGTAAAACACCATTTGGCTCCGGTGGAAACCTAGTGATGACCTGAAACTGTTGTCTTACAGTACACATGTTCAGGTACAGTCTAGTTAGAAGCCTCATATCAATCATAGTTTGAACAGAGGAAACGGTCACTATGGCCAAGGGTCGTAAATTGCAATGTTTGAATTTGTATGGACACGCTTTGAATTCACAACGAGCGACGATTTCTTTGTTTGCTGGCAACAATTCTGACCACCGAGCGGATCGAACACTCTACCTATCAATCTTGAGTCGAATGCGCTTTTATTGTGCCAAGCATTCCCAGCCCTCGGATAGAAATTCACATTTCATCACTTTTACCAAGCTTGATTATTCCCCAATGGAATGCACAGATTCATATAGAATTGACATATTCAGCAATTTCAAAGGAAATAAGCTGAGGTGGACAGAGAAGTGTTCGGGAGCTCTAAGGATACACTTGAAAGTGTAATTTTTTGAGGTTCACTATGGAGAACTTCAACACGAGCTTTCGTGCCCGGCAGCTACACCTAAGTTACTCAGGAAATTGTATGCTGTACGCGTTACGGAAGTTGTCACGTTTGGTGGGGTAGTGTGCCAATAAGCTATGAAAATCATTGAGCTGATGAGGCGGAATGTGGAGCATACGAGCGTGGTAAGCATGAGATCTGATTTGAGGCCTACTTGGACTGGAACTTTACAAAAAAACAGTCTTCTTGCGGCGAGGAAGGAACATATGATACATCAACAACAACCTAAGAACGATTTGCATTGTTGTGCCTTCCGAACTTTTCATCTGCAACCAAATGGATCCAAATGCTCGATGCAACAGTCTTCTTGAGAGGTCGCGATATGTCTTGAAAGGTACAACAATGCATACTGAATAAAATGCCGATGTTACTGGTTAGGAAGCCTAAGAACAAAAGGTAATTTGAAATTGAAATCTCACCTTTCCTCCAGTGGCCTCAAGGTGTTTCTTCAAGAGCTCTTTCGTGTGCGGGGTAGTGATATATCCATCAGTGGTGTAATTTTCGCCTACCTACACAGAAAAGAAGTTTCTCTAAGTGGTGAACCGGACGAAAAGTATTAACTAAAGGCTTATCTCAAGAGAAATTAGTATACCTTATGAAAATGAGCTCGAGATTCGCATGAGCTCTTCAATCGTGGCCGCACCATCACTTTCTGAATGTTAATGTTTCTTAAGTAGTTACTTCATTTGGGAAAAGGTACGGTTGAGAACTAACCATCAACTATCCCATGTTGGTCTGCAATGCCATTTTCCTTGGATTCTTTTTTAGCAGCGACTTTCCTTTCTTGTGGCTTCTCTTCTTTCTTTATCTGGAGTAAAGTCAGTCTACAGGTATACATTCAAAAGTTAGGCATAACTATAAAAGGTTGCTTATGAGGTCATGTAAGCGCTAATTCCAAATTGAGGCGGCGGTCCACAATGGCGGGAAAAAATCCAACCTTTTTCTTGGGCATGAGTTCGTCAATGGTTTTCGGACCAAGGAGTTCGAGTATACGAAGATCGACTTCTCTCTTTACATAACCCCCATCAGCCCACGGTAATAGTGAGCGAATTTCTCCTGAAACATATAGAGAAAAGTCTTGCTCGAGTGCAAGTAGCCTTCAGATGTGGCTGAACAGACGCATTAGTTGAGCGCCAGACTGTCTTTAACCCATTGCGTACCGCGTGCTGCACCATGTGCAGCACGCTCGTTTGCTCTGTATGGCCGCGTGCTACACATGGTGCAGCACGCTTAGTTTGAACTTATTAGGCATTGTTCGATGACTCAAGAGTGTTGGTATATTTGTGAAGTCTCCCGGAAAGAAATGTATGTGTGGGAAATAGTGGGATCAAACTAGAGCAAAGTTATTGATATTTTTTGGGAAATTCTCGAGCTACTATAACCTTTGTTTATTTCCTAGTAAGCACTCAAGCCAAAACTCTGGCTGTGACTCCACTAAAGAATCGTAAAATAGTAAAATTGGACGATCTATAGACATTTTACGTCGCATTTCCAAACCTTCTTGAATTTATCAATCTTTTTGTCAACTGTCGCGTTTTCTTGGCTCACCTTTCTTATCACGCAATACTATTCAATTCTACTTATCATATTAGTGCATATAAAAGCTATGTATAAAACGAAGTATATGCAATATCCTTATGTAGTAAAAATATGATAAAAATAACATTTGTTTATACTCGGCGCCCGCGAGTCGCGTCGAGAAAAAGGCGTCGGCCACAGGCGCCCGTTTTCGCGAAAACGCCGCGGTACGCAATGGGTTAAAGGTACTTTATTACCCCCCCCCCAGTGTTATACAGAAGGGGGTATGTGAAAGGTGGTTCAAAATCTCAGAACAAAGTTTTGTCTAAAAGATTGCAAAGTTATAAAAACAGACAGTTTAACCATATTTTCATCTCTGGTCAACATTAAGGAAACTAAATTGATATGAAGCGAAGGGCGTGTGATTATGGTGACACTTACCCAGTAACTTTCCAACATTGAATGCATATCGTTCAGTTACCAGTTGCTTCTTGTATTTCTCAATCACGCCGCTAACCTAGGAAACAGACAAGATTACCCTTGGTGACTGGAAGCCTCCATGTACGTCACCACAAACGATGGAAAATGAAAGTTGGAACTCACTGCGTCTTCAATTTCATCAACAGTCACATTCACTCCAACACCACAGGCTTTTTCTAGTGCTGCAATGTCAACATCATCGTGAACAGCATTCGTAAGGAGATAATCCAAAGCTGCGGTAAGCTGAAATGCTAAATTCATGGATGTTGTCTGCAGTTGCTCACAAGTAGACATAAGGCATCAAGCCAGAATTGGGCGTTTGTGAAACCGCAAATGGAAATACAAACGTACAGGATGGCACAAACACATGCAATCAACGCTTTTCTTTTGTACAAAAGAAACTTAGGCGGAATTATGCAAAAAATCGGACGGGGTTTAAACTGAAACAGACTGTGTGCATGGTTCTTTTCAATACAGAATGTGATCAAAATAAACTCCAGAAGCTAGAACTACAAAACAAATTCGAGGTGGTAGAACTACAAACACTAAAGCGTGGTCGCTGATGCAACTAGGTCAAGTGGAATAACCAGACAAGAGTTTCGCCGTTCGATTATCAAGATTTGGCAGTTTCTTTCCCTTCACAATTTTACTTGACTGAGTTTTCCGAACTTCCCCCAATTCTTATAAGGGTAGTGTTTTAGGCCGTAGAGCCCATTTTTGGAACTGTGTGTCGCAGATATTCATACCTAGAGCAGGAAATCTTAGAGCGCGTTCAGACTTCGCGATCGCGCGATCCGATCGCGCGATCGCGCTACTGTGGGTGAAATTACACCGGGAGGGGGTCATGTTCGTTCATGTTTATTGTTCCTGTTCTTTTTTTCCTTTTCCTTCTTTCTTCCTTTGTGTACATAACGCCCTCCTAATTTTAAGGAACGTTTCGAAATATCTTTGAGTTATTTATTATTTCCTATGTAAGTACTAAATATACAATATGCTAATTATTATACTGAATTTTGCATCTGAGTACGTTCAAGCGGAGTATTGAACATCTTGTTCCAAAAGTAAGACACGCAGAACTTTCAACAGCGGGTGATGTTGTTTCTCTCCCTTCCCCCGATTTTGCCAGTCCTCCAGATATTCACTTTACTTTTGTCACATTGTGTTTGCTTTGTTTGTTCTGCCAGGTCTATACACAACCTTTCCTTTCGACGGTTTCTGCAAACGTCAGTATTGCGAATATGAACACGGAATAAAAGACATCAAAAAAGGTCGAACTACTTTTATATCGTTTTTGGAACTGCCTATTGGAGGCAGGATACAGCATCGTGATGTGAGAAATGGTGATATCAGTACGACTCCCTTCCCAGAACTTTGTTGTTGTTTGTTGAGTTGAGTTGAACATGAACGAACATGACCCCCTCCCGGTGTAATTTCACCCACAGTAGCGCGATCGCGCGATCATCGCGCGATCCAGCGATCGCGCGATCGCGAAGTCTGACGCGCTCTTAGCTCATTTCCGCCGCGCGGTTCTGGAAAGGGACGGAAGAAAGCTCTACTTGTTCACGATGAACTCCGCAGCAGAGTGTTCTTTTTTTTGGGGCAAAAGATTTCAGTGTCCTTAATGTTGCTGTTTGGATAAAATTCTCTTTACGAGCATAAGAGATTAAAATAAACTTTGTCTCCTAGCGATTCGAACCATCAGCTTCCATCAGCCTACTGTTCACCCTTTCTTTGACCTTCCCATAAGCACAGCAAAAATGAACCGCACACAAATTATCCCCGCATGAACCTCTTCAACATGCAACACACTGTTTTGAAAATGGGCTCCACGATCTGAAACCCCTAACCGTTGTTATACACGACCCTCCCTCGATTTAGTTCCGTGGTATAATCCGCAAGCAGTTCAAAAAAGGTAAGAAAGGAAGGGAACTGGACTCATGGACATCTCAGGAAACATAATTGTAGCTAACAAAGGAGGAAATGCAATAGGCAAATAGCGGGAGAGGAGAAACGGCTAAAAACGAAGGTCGAAAGTACCAGATAAGACCAAAAGGATCAGATGAGTATAAAAAATGAAAGCTATGACGAAAAAAGACTGACGAGAAAGCAAATAGAAGGAAGACAGAGAGCTGTAATAAAAATAACAAATATACAATGGC
Source organism: Cooperia oncophora (assembly GCA_036418165.1). Classification (NCBI taxonomy): domain Eukaryota; kingdom Metazoa; phylum Nematoda; class Chromadorea; order Rhabditida; family Trichostrongylidae; genus Cooperia; species Cooperia oncophora. Next base: position 29,765 of record MU915100.1, read on the forward strand.
TAGTGAAATGACGGATTTACCGTAAAAATTACGACAGCTGGATTTAGTGGAATGTATCAAAGGCTAAAGCGTTGATCGGTTTTACGAAACAGAACAAATTGACTGCTACAAACACGGAACGTAAGTAAACACGATCTTGAGAATCATAAATCAAGCCATCAATGAATTGGTAGAAATCTCACAACAAAACAAAACAACAACAACGAACATATTTACCTACCTGTGCCTCATTTCTGATTCCACCGTTGATTATATATCCAACCAGTAGAGGAACGTGGTTAGCACACTGTGGTTTAACTTTGGTCCCCAGTTGGTACAACAGCATTCCCTAAAAAGCTTTTAGGATGACTAACTGGTCGGTTTATAAGGAAACCTTTAAGTGAAGTTACAAATTAGAGCATCAAAAGTTGCTCAAAGCTCTAATACGACGATAGCTACTCAATCAAAGCTCATTCAGTAGTGAGATCTATCCACAACTTTTTCTAGACGCAACATGGTTCCCAGCAAAAATGAATTTGCCTTTGAATGAGCTTCCTAATTTGCCGAAGCTCAAAAGTAAAACAACATCAGCTGAAAACACCTTCATATATTGCGACTCTGCAGAGTGGAAGAGCAGGAGAATCAGCAAATGGGGAGAACGCGAGCTAGCGTAAGGAACTGACCATCATCCACTCCTTTAGAGCGCTTTCCCCAAAACTGACGGACTGCCGAATCCCCTATTCTTTTGAGTCGCGAAGTATCAACGCGCTTTCGGGGAAGCGGCCTAAATTTGATAGGCTACAAGTTTCATAGGCAGGTAAAAGCCCTTAATACTTGCATGCAAGTTGAACCGTTGAAGAATATCCAATCGGAAAGGCCGAGGAATGTTTAGATGCGCCTCAACCAAAAAACACAGGGTCGTGCCTGTATTGTAGCCCTTCAACAGTACCCTCATTTTCTGTTGATACGCGCCTATCTATTCTCAAAAATTTTCAATTTTCCTATGTCCACGTTGTGAATAACAACCCCGAAGAAGCAAGAGGACGCTTTGATACCAGCAAATCAAAAGCAGGCAATGAAAAATCTTTATATAGGCTAAGCGTTTAGTCTGCGCATAGCAACAGGTAGTCGTCCCTGCATAGGAGACAAGGGGACTTTTCTGCTTGGCTCTGGCCGACCAATAACAAACCGTTATATCGCTAAGCGTTTTACAGGATTAACCTCCTCTATCTGGTTGTGTTTTACGCATGGACAATGAAGGGATGCAGAAACGTAAAGGAAATAGCGTTAATCACGGGAACCTCAGTCGAATTACTCTTTGATATCACCCATGCCCAGTTTACGACAGAACTGATCCAGGACTATTCGTAGTAGGTTGACGTAAACTGCTCCTCTGGGGGAACAGAAAAGCAAAAAGGCGGGGGTAAGCAAGATCACGGAACTCTACACTGAACTGGCGAATAACTTCGAACATAAGCTTTTTCGAGATTTGCTCGGTATTTTCTAAATGAGGTACTTCAAGTTCAACAGTGTCCATTACAACGAGGGCACACCGGTCATTAATATATGGCCAATCTTCCTTCAGCAGAAGAAGCGAAGAAGCACAATACTGAAGAAGCACAGTAGGGCATTCGTGAATCCGGACTAACCCGCGGGATCAGGCTTTCGATCCTATTTGACTGAGACAGGAAACATCGACAGGAGCATAGAATTGCCCCCACAAATCATTGTATGGACCACATCTCCAATCATGTGCTCTACCACTGCAGAGAGTTAAGCACAATATGGTTTAGCTAAGTACCTGAATATTTTTATGGTCCTGCTGCGATATCCTGACTCAATGACTCGAAATCAGACAGAATACAGCAACTGTGATCATCATACTCTATATATAAAGCAGAAGTTGTCTGTCCGTTTGTCGGACCAATAGGAGAATAGGCTCCGCCCACAATGGGCGGGGCCTATACTCAGCTGAGCGGTGTCCCTTGAAAACGTCAACAAAACACTTAAACGCCGTCAACTTTGGGATGGGGGTGAGGGCATGTTGAAAATATACCGAATACACACAAACAGCCTCGCACACAATAGACGGGGCGTGCACCGAAGTGAGTAGTGCCAACGACAAAAATTCGTAAAATTCCTCCGGAAGATCACAGGGACCGGGGACAAAATCATTCTCTATGCACCACGTTAGACTACACCCACAATGGGCGTGGGGGCATACCCGAAGTGAGCGGGGCGTTTGTTCGGGCGGGCGGGGCCTAACGCAAATCTTCAAAATTCAGACCCGGAACTACTCGGGCAGCGGGAAAACGGACTCGAGTAAAAAGTGGGCAGGTAGATAAACAGAAGGAGGCACACCCGAACTGGGCGTTGGAAAGAGCCCGGCAGATTGCAGTCGGCGGGCGTTTGTCTGGGTAGGCGGGGACCAAGTAAAAATTTCGAAGTTCGAACCCGGAACTACCCGAGCAGCGGGAAAACGTGGAGTAAGAAGTGGGTCGAGGTTGATCGAGCAGTGTTTGGATGAACCCGCTCTGTGATCGACTCGAATTTTGTTACAGAAAATTCGAGTGGGCTGCATTCTATGGGGGGGGGGGGGGCGAGGGACGGGTAACATAAGTGAAGAGACACCCCAGCGAATGAGATGTGCGCCGAGTCGGCGGCGCCTGCTGCAAAATAATATAGTCGCAAGGCAAGTGAGAATAGCAGTGAATATGAGGTCATAATCGAAAATTCATAACTTACTACCAATTTTTTGCATTTATTTATTTGTTTATTTACCTGCTATTCATTCTACAACAACTCAAATACACCATATACTTCCACTTCAGTTCATCCACTAAGCATCCAGTACCGGCATTCCACCCCTCTCCTTTACGAAAATTTCACAACCGTCCACTAGGGGGGGTATATACCAAATGTGAAACGGTAATGTTCTGGAATTGCAAAAAAAATTTTTCTGTAGCGAAGGCGGGCGATCCGACTGGGCCTCAGTTTGGATGGCCGGGGACCCACTTCACACGCATAAGGAGGATCGCCCGCCGAAGGCGGGCGATCCGACTGGCCCTCAGTTTGGATGGCCGGGGACCCACTTCACACGCATAAGGAGGATCGCCCGCCGAAGGCGGGCGATCCGACTGGCCCTCAGTTTGGATGGCCGGGGACCCACTTCACACGCATAAGGAGGATCGCCCGCCGAAGGCGGGCGATCCGACTGGCCCTCAGTTTGGATGGCCGGGACGCACTTCACAGCGATCAGGAGGCATCGCCCGCCGAGGCGGGCGATCCCGACTGGCCCTCAGTTTGGATGGCCGGGGACCCACTTCACACGCATAAGGAGGATCGCCCGCCGAAGGCGGGCGATCCGACTGGCCCTCAGTTTGGATGGCCGGGGACCCACTTCACACGCATAAGGAGGATCGCCCGCCGAAGGCGGGCGATCCGACTGGCCCTCAGTTTGGATGGCCGGGGACCCACTTCACACGCATAAGGAGGATCGCCCGCCGAAGGCGGGCGATCCGACTGGTGTACAGTAATAGTGGAGGGTAAACATTATTCAGAATGAGCATGACATGTATACTTAAAATCCCCTGAGACGCGGTAGGCGTGGCTGCGCACTTGGACTTAACGAGGCGGCTGCTAAGCTTTTCGGAAGATATTTTGATTTTGGGACAGTTGTGTCATGTCTCTGCCCATACAAAATAAGATGACAATTGTCTCAAATCGATATAACCCCCGAGTAAACCCAACCTATGCCATATTCAAATGTCACGCCTATTCCGTCTCAGGGATAAGTAGTGTACTCTTTGGAAGTCTACTGCGATGGAACGGCAGTAATTCATGTAGAGTCGTTCCTGAAACAAGTGCAAGCGCCGTGAAGTCTGCATCAGTTTCTGGACCACCTATATCATTGGCATTTGGCATTTTTCTACAATAAATGAGAATAGTGGTTGTTTGATGAGACTTTTTCAGCAGTTCTGGAACTGGAAGTGTACTGCGTCCGAATGAACGCTTCAAAAACCCAGGTGCAAATCTTCTACTCGTTTCGTCGCATCATTCCTACTCGGTTTGCCTGTTGGCTGCACCTGTGTCTCGTTTTTCTATCTGGGAAGTTTACTTACATCTTCAGGTCCCCCTGAGCCTGGCCTCTGACAATGTTACATGCTTCACTAATTTCGTTGGTCTTCCTTGTCGCTACTCAGATTCAAGCGCAGGTTTATACTTTTTCATACATTTCTTTGACTGATCCGATACCGGGCGCTGTTTCGTGGGGGCAATTTTGTACTACCATTGCTTCCCTAGTTCCGGTTTACAAATCTCACCCTGGTAAAACTTGTGAACCCTTGTGAAGCTGGTGCAAGATCGTCTAGCCACCATCCTAAAACGTGTCAACTCGAGAAAAGGCTACCTAGATGGGTCGGCACATCTATGGAAAGCAGAATGCCCCCTCGACAAACTGCGCCCCGATACTGTAGTACCATGTAATACTGATGTATTACTTGTATTATGACTGTATTTGGCCCACCAAAGCTGGATTAGGACAGCCTACCAAAGTTGGGTTCTTGACAATACTATAGGCTTCAGAGAGGAGCCGAGCCCACATTCATGGTTCCAGCTGATTATCCATTAGAACACCTGGGGCCCAAGAGTTATCTTCCGGTTTTTCCTGGTATATTTCGTTCATCTTGAACTCCAAGCGAAGCGGCAATGGAAGCTGATGGCCGCCTTACGAACGTGCTTAGAATTTTGAATGATGGTAGCAACCAAATGATTTTCACAGTTGGGTCAGGGTCCCAACCGTCCTAGGACGCCGGCCGTCCAACTGTTTAGAAAACCTGACTCTGGTTTACAGTTTGTCCTGCACATGATTCAGCAACCTTTTGTGGTCAGCCGAGCCGCTAACAGTTGGGAACAATGCAGGTGTATTTAGTCATAATGTCGCTTTGTTGGGAACGAGAGAGACGACCCATTGTCTTGCAGTGATCAAACATGTCATCTCTGGACCCAAACTTATTTTAGAAGGGCAGGAGCAGGTGAATTGACAAGTGGAGCGCTCAAAACTCTCGCTGTCCTGAGTTCAAAGATTGGCCGACTCCAGCCCAGGCCAACCAAGGCCTTCTACCTTCCGGGGATGGTAAATTGGTACCAGACCCGTCTGGGAGGATAAGAAAACACTGACTTGTACATCGGCTGGCCCCCGCAAGTCATTGTATAGGCCACATCGCATTCAATAAGCCACTACGATTCTGAATGGAAGTAGAATGCGTGCCGCATCCCACAAAGGGATTGATCAACGGCGAAGACTTTATCCTTTTATTTTAGAAAAGACCATATGACCAGGTAACCAAAAACCGACTCATTTTAAAGGCACTCGTCCCTTTGGCCTTATATCATCGGGAAATCGCCTTTCTGGGAAAATTAGCCTTCGAAGGGAGTTCCGTTGATCTCAAAACCTCAACCCTAGAGAAAAGCTCAAAAGCTCGACCATATAAGCCTAGGTAGTAGATGCAATTATTATAACCCATTGCCAGTAAATCACTTAACACAAAGTGAGACTTTTGAGAAATATTAATTGTAATGCTCTTCAGAACTCAGGCGAATCCAACCCATTGGTACCGCCGAGACCGAGTTTTATTACGGTTCCAGATGCTAACAATGTGAGTTTACATTATTTACAACTTCTAGCGTATAGACATTTGGGCACAGTTCGCCGACGGGGAGGGGGCATTTTGCACTTTCGTTGCTTCACTAGTTCTGGTTTACAAGTCTCACTCTGGTGAAACCTGTGAACTCTTGTGAAGCTGGAGCAAGCTCGTCAAGCCATCATGGTAAAACCTGTCAACTCGAGAAGAGGCTGTCTAGATGGGTCGACACGTCGATGGGAAGTAGCTAAAGTGCAAAATGCCCTTCCTCCCCCCTTCCCCAAACAGCACCGACATTCTGTTCAAACTTTTTCAAACCAAGGTCGTTAAGGATGACGTAACGTCTCCCGACGGTTCTGGAGCTGTTATTTTGGCGGATGCTGGAAAAACCTTCGTTACAGTGACGATCGCAGGAAAGCGCTATACGACCGTGCTTCCTGGAGAACATAATTCAATTTCAACTTTGTCATCATTTATGTTTGACGATGGAATTTTCAAGCAAGAATTCTCGATAATAGTCAACGGTGTAACAACCTACACCTATCGGACGATCAACGGTCAAACAACTGTCTTCGATGGTCAGGGCCGCGTCCTCAACACCGGTGATTCATTTGGTGTCATTGCAAATAAGACTGTATAGGCGTGTCATATTACATAATAAAGCCGGCATTACCACCGCTTTTTGTGACAACTTACTTCGCGAATTACGACAGTAGGCGGAAACTACGACCGTAGAATTTTTCACGAGAAATGTTTTCCGAAGCCTAATGAAACCAGAGCTAAAATCTGAAGTGAATTCTAGGCGAGACAATTTCATTCTCCCCTCACTTGCAGAAAAAAGCTAGAGTTGCTCATGCTAGGCTGATCATCTGACGGCGGGTGTGGGTTAAGGGGAGAGGAGACAGACGGAACATGGCCATGGACGATCATGTGATGCATTAACTTGCTCGTCAGGGGGACAGAAATATCTTCTGGTCAAGGAAGAAGCCTACTGTAAGTGCTTAGCGCCGTTTTCAGGCTTTTTAAGAAGACGATTATTTGAGATTCCAAGTAGGGGTTCCATCTACCAACGGCTGCTCCAAGAATGTTCCGGGAAAGCTCTAAGAAAGTTCTAAGAAAGAAAGGTACCGGAAAGTAATACCGTTTGAGGGACATTATCCAGGAGATGGACTCCTTTCCCTTTGTACAAACGTAGGCCAGATTTCACTTCGTGCTTTCATGGGTTCCGAATTTTTGTATGATGGGCGCGACATTTCGCTCTGGTCATTTCAAATTTTCAAGTGTGTTGTTCGTCTGTTTCAAATTCTTAGTTCGAAATACTTGAACATACAATAAAGTACTAAAATAAGAAGCGAGCACAATGGCACCATAATATCAAGCGAGCACAACATGGTGAATCATCGAACAAACGACATTGTGAGTCCATCGCACACTTGCGCTCTTTACAAGCATACGGTATTTGTACTGCCGCGCACGCGACGTCGCACGGCCCTACCGACACATACTCGCGGCGTCCACGGCGCTGCTTCCTGTGCGCCGATAATAGATGGACGCGATTAGTATGGTTCACGCTTAATGCAGCCCTAGCGAGTTCACTGGCTATAAGTAACATTAGTACTCCTGGACACTTTTCAAACCAAATCGGACACTTTTCAAATCAAATCGGACACACCCCTTACAGGCAGTTGATAACTAGACCACACTAGGTACTGCTGCAAGCCCCGCCCCAACACCCCGCCCACTTTTCAGCGCGGTCACGGTTTTCCAAAATGTTTTATGAAATCTGCTTCTTCGACTTTTCTCACTTTTGCTAGTTGCACACACACTTCAACTGAAAAGGATTGGTACCGATACAGATCTGACTCCGCCCACTTCACAATCAAGTGACGTAAGCTCTGAATTTTTATAACTTTTTGACGTCTTTTTTCACATTCAATCTTCACAAAACGAATATAGGCATGCATTCACACACTAGCACACTAGGCCCCCCCTCTGACCACGCCCACTTTCGTTTTTCGCGGAATTTTGATTTTCTTAACCAAATTTCAGAACGTTTTTGGGCTGTGAGACGGCCGGGGAGCGGGCGCGCCCGCACTACTGATGAAGCTCCGCTTCACTTTGTGAAAGCCCGCCCACTTATTCACAAAAAAGACGGCAGATCGGCGCGAGCTAGTGACCGTTAGCGAGGTTGTGGTCTCACGCCGTCACCCGGGAACAAAGTTTCCTTTTTTTGTGGTCTTTCCTTTTTTTCATTCTATGTGACGGGAGAGGTCATAACTGCTAGTACGGTCACTAGCTCGCCGATCTGCATCAATTTTTGAAAAAAAGAGGGGCGGCTTCTACAAGTGGCGGAGCTCCATTAGTGGGCGGGGCCGCTTGTCACAGCCTAAAAAAAGTGAAAATTTGGAAGAAAAATCAAAAATTCCGCGAAAAACGAAAGTGGGCGTGGTCAGAGGGGCGGGGGCTAGTGTGTGAGTGCATGCCTATATTCGTTTTGTGAAGATTGAATGTGAAAAAAAGACGTCAAAAAAATTCATAAAAATCAGAGGCTTTACCTCACTTGTTGTGAAGTGGGCGGAGTCAGACCTGCATCGGTACCAATCCTTTTCAGTTGAAGTGTGTGTGCAACTAGCAAAAGTGAGAAGAGGTCGAAGAAGCAGATTTCATAAAACATTTTGGAAAACTGTGACGGCGCTATAGTTATCAAACTGCCTACTGTAAGAGGTGTGTCCGCTTTGATTTGAAAAGTGTCTGATTTGATTTGAAAAGTGTCCGATTTGATTTGAAAAGTGTCCGATTTGATTTGAAAAAGTGTGCCGATTCCAACCAAGTGAAATGGGTATAAAGACAGCAAATAAAATGCGAACCTGTCATCGAATTTCAACCATAGTAGTAACGGCTAGTAACATGTTCCCCAGTGAACCATTCTTCAGCTTGCTGTTGAACGCTAATATGCAAGTACAGCTTGGAGATGGTGAGTGGTGATAGCCTCGAACTATGACGAACGCAAGTAATTATTTAAGGTAGTCATTAATAACTGCATGGGATATGCAAGTTTATATCCAAAATTAGACCTTTCATTGACCTGTCGCAACATACTACCTTGAAGCAAGCCGCGAAAGACTCAGATGAAAAAATCTTAGGTGTTCCTGATCGCAATGTGTCCCAGCCTTCTGTAACTGTTTGCCGTTCACAGTCCATTGTGCCCACAAATGCGAAAAGCTTCTAAAGCGATAAGAAAGGTCCCTATCATAAAGGCTTGAAGTTTTGGTTCTGGCACTCACTGGTCAACATCTTGGTGAATGAAATCTCAACCCCCATCAGGCGGCGTTTTCAAAACGAAACAAAGTACTACTGATGATGAGATAAAGATCAACACTAGGATTGAATTGTTCCGCTCATTCAAGAAAAAGACATCAAATATCTGTGGACAAACTCGGAGGAAAAACTATAGAGTGGAGGGTGCTTAGGCCACTACCAAACTAAACGGTAATCCAACCAGGTGAAGCCGTTGCTTTGATGTGTTTCTGTTGAATAGTTGCTCTTATAATTTTCTTTATTGGATCACAAGTAAGTGTACATTCAAGTACGAGGACGGCCCTTGCCATATGCGAGGAACAAGGGCCATTGCCAAGAGTGGAACAGTCCTTGGTCCCAGGGGACTAGCTGCGGATTGTCAGCTGACAGGTGTGACACTTTATTAGTTTAGGGACGCGGAAATAAATTAAAGGGTAGCGATTGCTATATGCAATTACAAACTCCGCACGCGGTATACATAAGTTGCAGCACTTGCATCTTTACCAAAATCCCGAATAAAGCACGAAGCCAGCAACAGAGAACAATAAGAAGTGAGCAATGCAGATAGGTACTTCGTTAAGCTATAGTTACGCGTGCGGCTGAGAAAACAAGAGCCTATGGTGTCATGGAGATGAAAACGCTGCGATGGAGCTCGGGACTATTATATCATATCGGGACACATAAGGCTCGAACGAATTCGAAATGAAACTGTTCGTGCTAGGATCAAAGTCCAGCCGATTCCCTACTCTGTCGCCGCATGTCGTCTGCGCTGGTATGGTCAACAAAGACCTCCGGCCTTATGCAAGTCTGCTGACAGGATCGTTTTCGCCGGCAAACGTCCAATGGCCGACCTAGATTGCGATGGATAGACAACCTGAAGAGGGACATGAATGCTGCTGGTGTCTTCGTTTAGCTCGAGTTAAGCGGACGGCTGAAGAAACAAGAGTCTATGGTATCACCGAAATGAAAATGCTGCGATGGAGCTTGGGACACACACGGCTCGAACGAATTCGAAATGAAACCATTCGTAGTAGGATCAAAGTTCCAGCCGATTGCCAACTTTCCTTGCCGCATGTCATCGCTGTTACTGTCT
>MU915104.1:0-16660 GCA_036418165.1 Cooperia oncophora
AAACCAGCACTGAAGCTTGCTTCACCCACCGACCTGATCAAGTCTCTAAAGGTATCTACTGATCAGATCGAGAACAAGGAATGGTTGGACGGTTCAAAAAGGGCAAAAAGCAGCTTTGGCCCTGCATGGTTTGCGCTCCAATTTATCAACATGGAAGTGCGCCTGCGAAGGAGTGTCTGTCTGATCGTTGTTGCCGTTAGAGTCCGCTGTTTATGTGAGACGGAAAAAAACGTTTTTGTTGACAGCGCCACCCTGGATGGCGCGGAAATGATATGAATCAGCACGGTACTGATATGATGCCATGTTGTGCGAGCTTTGTAGTTTGTGCCATTTTTTGCGTTGCCCTGCTAGTCAATTTCAATTCACTTCAATTTTTTGAAAATGACGTGACCCTCTCACTTCAAACCAAGGGAAATAACAACGATTTTTTTTCTGTTTCTGGAAGAAAGGAAAGGAAGAAATACTGGAAAGTAGTACATTCGTCTTCAAACGATCCGGTAAAATTCTGTCGATAGTTTGTCTGAACAAAACTCTCGAAGTCAGAGAAGTAGAACCAGGATACAGCATCGTTGTAAAACATATACAGGGGTGGCCAAAAAAAAGTCACTTTGACCAAGTCACATATCAACGAAGTTTTCGCAGCCCAGACAGGGGAAGTGGATATGAGTACCAGAGTGGAAGATACCCAAGATCTTCCTCTATAAGCTGGAGCAGGCTGCCTGGCTCTTCAATATGGTAGTAAAAATGTCCGATCAGAATTTGATAAAGTGTAATTTATAGCGCCTCGAAAGTCAATGAGGCAAAGTGACTTTTTTTTGGCCCCACCCCTGTACATAGGGTAGTCGTACTTTTCAGCTGGGGAGGGATGGTCGTACTTGGTCGTTGTTGGGAAAAAAATCTTACCGATTGTTGACTTTTGACGTGATTTTTCCTGTTTTTCCTGTGCACTGTTTGCTCACCTCCTCGCTCTCCAGCGACAGCAAAATTTTTGAATAAAACTAGGGGACTCCACGAGAAATCTCGGAAAATGTAGTAAGAAGTTATTTGTAAATGTAGGAAAATTTTTCCGTTAGCACACATAGACTATTGTAACGCGCCCCGCCCCGCTCGATGTGTATAAGACCATGGAAGATCTCTGGTGAAAACTGAAGATGTGAGTGAATTGTAGCGTAGGTGATGGAAGGTGGGGAGGGGGTCCGTACAAGGACCCTTACTCGGGATCGCACCGAGATCCTCATTTAGGTGGGATGTCGAACCAAGACCTTCCCTCGAGGGGGGGGGGTCGTACTGGCACCACCGTCTTCACACATCATGATGCTGTATCCTGAATAGAAATGCAGCGCGATAGAGCAGTAGGGAAGGTACCGTGATTAAATTGACTCATCTGAACTGGCAATCTGTCTACCGTATGCTCGCATTATTCTCAGAATTGAAGGGGCCCTATCCAGACGATAAGGGGGGGAGGGGAGCAGAGATAGTCTGACGTTATTGCCTGCTCTTTTTTTCACTGAAAATTCTACACATTTTCGCTTCTGGGCTATACTGCTTAGTATACCTATGAAGCTGGAGAACGTCTCTTGAAACTAGCAATTTGTTTGCTTTCTGATCAACTTACTTCGAAATCGCTCCCGTTGATCTCTTAGTTTTGCTCGCAAACTTGTCGCTGAACGTGACTTTTTCATGGAAGGTGAAGCATTTCCAGAATGTTCTTCAGGAATTTCCAAATGGACCGAGTCTGGAGGTAACTGCAAGGAGATCTTTTACATCTCATCCTGGTGGGGGAAACTGTCACTCAAAATTTGCCAGTTTCAAAAATTCATTGATAGTTCGAGTTCGAAAAGCTTCCTCAAAACGAACGACTTTATAGAAAATGGAATTCCCCTGGAACAGACATATATTCCTACCTTTATCTCGACATCGCTAGGTGTTAGCTTTTCTCGCTGCTCCAACTCCATCGCTTTCTTACGAGACTTCATCCTACAATAATGACTGGTTTTGGTTCACATAACGTAAAGGAAAGACAGACTTGCTGATTTTATGCAGAGGGGAAGATTATGGTGCTTTTTAGTTCTAGCGCATGATTGACGCCATGTATTTGTCGTTCATTCGAGAGGTTAAACGCCCAGAAGTTATACTCCTTACCCCTGAAACGGAGTAGGCGTGGCATTTGAACACGGCGTAGAATAGGTCAGTTTGAGACCACTGTCACCTTTTTTGTGTAGGACGGAGACATGAACACAACTGCGGTAAAATTAAAATATCTCATCAAAAGCACAATAGCCACCACGTTTAGTTTGAGGTACGGAGCCACGCCTACGCCGCCCCATTTCGGATTTTCGCAGTTTATAGGCGCGCAGCAAAAGCAGGAAAACCTGAGAGAATGCAGGCAGAAAGAACATTACTCAGCCCAGCCTGCTTCATTCTTCTTGCTGCGGCAGTAAGATAAGTTGAAATGATTAAAGAAATGGGTACTAAATTTGCTTTAGAAGTCAGCTTGCTGAAGGCCTCAGATCCCAAGCAGGCGAGCCCAATGATCCCCACAGCCAGGGCGGCCCGTTTATGAAAAGAGAAATTATTAGGGACCAAAAAATGAATTTGTTACGCGCCAAAAAAGGTAGGAGGAAACCGACACCTTGTTTGACTGCGGTGTTCGGTGGGAAATCAGATATCCTGAGAAAGTCTTGGCAAAAATGAGGACTATTCGAGGGCAAACTCGATGATGACTCACACCTTTCATCAGAATATCATTAACTGAAATTGCAGGGAAGAGTACGAGTGAGGGTTGACTTTGACCCTACTATCGCTTTTTATCGCTAAGGGTTCTATGATTTCCAAGCTTGCAAAAGATCATGGAAGCGGTAACGACTCATTCGATTCAGTCAAAATGGTTGCCAGAAAAGCCTTCCTCGCAGAAGAAAGCGTGCCGCATGAAAAAAGCACGTCCTGCCAATACGGAAGAATTCCTCCAAACACGATCCTCTTTGAAATTCCCCCTTTCTCGCGACCCCCTCCCCATTCCTCATCAATTATACCTATCATTTCCCTGATATCTCGCAACTTTCTACCATCTGTCCTACAAGAACCGTCGAGCGGGGTGGGGGAGGGGAGAAGGGAAATACAAAACCTAGAGCATCCAACAGTAAACATCTTCCTCTAAGGTGGATACGGTTCCCTTCCGGTCTTCACTAACTAAGTGCCCTCTCGCTAGGATCATCAGCATACGACCTGCCCTACGCATAAAACTCGAATAGATTGAGCCCGGTGGACATGGAGAAGTGGCTCGTTTGCCACATCTAACGTCCTTGGATAGTGTCCTGGGTGGGATCCTACTCCGGGCAAGGAAACCACCCAAAAATGCTCAGAAATTGCTTTTTGTATATAATTACACATTTATTGCAAGAATTATTTTCTAGTCTTGCTTCACATTTGGGTTCCCCCATCCATGGGAAAGTTTGGACATCAATGCTTACTATCATGTTCGGGGAAAAGATAATTCTTGTGATCCAGTTTCTCAGAGGAATCTCAATATTGCGATTTGGGGGGGGGGTGGATGCTCAACTTAGAATATAGATTACCTGACTTCACATTGCAGTTCTGATGGCTTACATAACAATGATTACTTTTGAATCTCTCTTCAATGAAATTTCAGAGAGTGGTCTTTTTCAAGGAAGTAGCTCAGGTACCGTTGAGCGCCTTCAGAAGGAAGCAAAGAAGATGCCAGATTTTCCTTTGCGCTTGTCAGTGATTTCAGGGAGGAAAAAGAGAGTAAAAAAGAAGGTTTGGAAATCGAAAATTGTGAGGTTCAAACTTCAAAACATAAATCTTTAAGTAAAGAAACGAAAGGAGCCCAGCTCGTCTCACTAACCAACTCCATTATACGAGTCTTCGGGAGCGCGGCTCGATTAAATTCGGCAGCCAGCAGCTTCTCCGTCTTCGACTCTGGAAAACGGCTGGAAAATTATGTAATAGAAATTTCGCCTTGATCAAAATAACCTTATTTAGGGGACGTATTTTCTTCCGTTTTATGGAATTCCGGCAACAAAGCTATTCTGTAGTAACGTTAAGGGCCACGAGAAATGACGAGTTGCTTTCTTATATTAGGAGCAAAACCAGTCTGTACCATCGCAATAAAATTAAATAAAAAAAGCGGGACAATAAAAATGCAATTTTTCTAGAGAGCTATTTTTCTAGAGAGGCTATTTTTCTCACATGTCGCAAGCTGTGATAATTGAGGAATGGTCTATCCACAGAGAAAAAACAGCAAGGAAAAAAAACTCAGGATTATCAAAAAAAGATGAAAAATCCACCGAAGAGCAGCACGAATCGGAGAAAATAAGGACATTTGCAATAAGGCTTGTTTGTCACACCAAGAAAATCTGCCTCAAGCGAATCGATCGCTGCCGAAGTGCATGCGAGTAATTTTTGATGAGAGTGTCGTGAAATTACATAGTATTACTCCAACGTAGTCGTGAAGTTGTTAGGAATTGAGTCTTTCAACATCGTTTTTTTTTCTCCGTATTGCTCATTCATTTACTTTTTTTATTTCTTAACTGTATTTTTGTTTTTATTTATGTTAGTGTTAATACGTTCCATTTACCTCAATTTTCTACTTTTTTCTTTTGTACAAAATATGACACAATATCATAGATAGGATGGAGCTCACTGAAAAAACTCCCTATAATAAACTGGTTATCCTTTTCACACACTAGTGATAAAATATCTTCCTGTTGTAGGTCTGAATCCATTAGTATTTGTTAGTTAGCTGGGTGTAACTATTTATCCTTTTCTAGGATTTATTTGTATGTTTTTTTGATTTTTTCATTTCCATCAGCCCGCTTCGTTGAGCCACTCATTAGGCTTCCCCCTGGCACATCGAAAAGAATGAGTGCACATTTCGTCAAAGGTCTAGTGGGTGAAGCCTATGTAAGCCACAGAGGTCTGAGGGTCAGACGGATTGGCCCCGTTCCGGAATCAGAAAAAAGGGTGAATCTTTCGCTGTTTGTTAGTCCCTTCCGTTTTGGAGGGTTGGACGTATTATGTATATTTCCGTACACTACGTAGGTATACTTATATGCTTTACGGCCTAGGCGATAAATTCAGTGGGAACTGCAAAGTGCTGTGGTGGAGTTGCTCACTCGTACCATTTTGCAGCTTTACAGGAGACTACCTCTCACTTAACATGAACTAACAAAACGTTCTAACAAAATTGCAACATGTCCCTCCGAGCCAACAGCTCCCACCCTTGGTTGGCCCAGACGAAAGCCACTCCGGAACCCGGCCGCGAGCCACGCACGGCACCACTTGCTGCTCCACCCTCCTCCACTGCTACGGCTCTTTGTTGGCAAATATCACAAAATATCGTTCACCGCAACTTCAGGTTTCACCGGTTGAGGAAGCTGTGACTTTAGTGGTACAGGAAAAAGTTCAGTTGGGAAGGGCGTGAAGGTATTTATCGGCTGTCATCATCAGTACCCCTCACCGTCAACGTACCCCGCCCACACTTATCAACTCTTATCAGTAGCTATCACTTTTCTGTCGCCCATGTCGTCACAGAAGATATTGGCAGTTCTCGACAGGAGCTAGCATAAAGCCTCCATCGGCCGAACTGCCCCAATAAACCCTGTGTTCGTCAGACTCTTGAAGGCAAAGCCTGCGACCACAGATTGCTGGTCACGGAGCCTAAATACGAACGAAAAAATGCAAGGTGACTGAATTGTGGAGAAAAGAAGCAGAAAAGCAGTTCAAAGTGCCCTGAATAGGACTCCATGCCGACCCCAACTTGTGCCGGCATGCAGATGTGAAAGAGAAAGCCCATTTGTAGGAATCTCACCTATCATTATCATAACGATATCAGCTCTTTTATCTTATCAGCTTACTCTCACCAATCGGAATGGAGAGAGATAGCATAGTGGAGGCCAACAGCCACACTGACCTAGCTAAGCTTAGTGGCTAGCAGTCAGTGGGTCGCATGGGCCTACAGCGTGCTACCCAATGGGCCTAAATTGATCCAGCTAGCAGCGCGCGCGCGAGTTCTTGCCAATATCGAATTTGAAGATAACATTCCTGCCGGAAACGCCCATACCTGATCATTTGACATTTACATTCGAGAGAAACAATACCCCATTATTTATCGGCGGAAAGTGCCTTTAAAGCTTATGAATACAATGACATTTTGGTCAGCACCGCAGTTCAGTGGCATGTGGAGCCCCTGCTGATTCATTCGCAGGATCGATCACCTCATCCCTCTTACCCGCACACCTCGATGTGCCCAGCAGCGTGCGCCAGGTACAGATGTGCCTTCAAATCTTCGGAGCTGCTATCTGAACGGGGTTTTATAGGAGCAGAATCTGGTAGTCGGATTGTCTGCTGAAGGCCATCAGTCACACGCTTCTATGGGAAGCACATGCTCGCAAGGCTGTCTCGCTCAGAAGAACCTATGCATTACCCTCAACAAACCAACAACTATTTTTATGATTGATCCCGCTGATCATTCTAAACATCTGAGTCTTGTTTGTGCAGGCATACTGTACGCTACAACCAGTCACTACTACATTCCATCCATGAAAAACTCCGTCGTCAGTTCTTTCCGTTGCTGAAGAAGAGGTTATTGTCCTATCTTTGCTACTTCCCCACAGCGGTTTTGTCCACTTTTTCAGCTGAAAAATCTCCAATTGACGCGCACACATCGCTCATTGTCTCCGTGCGCTCATCCTCTCGCTCGAGATACGACTTTTTCTGCGGACAAATCGCCTTATCAGTCAAACGTCCCTTGACGGAAATTTGCTTGCGCAATTTTCAACATCCTTCTCGAGATTTTTCAAGGACACATGAAACACCTTTCGAGAGGCCAAAGCCTTAGGGTGGTACTACTCTACGGGCTCTGGGAGATTTTCAACACTATAAACCTTATTCCGTAACAAAGGGACTAACTGGGCATAGTGATGATGATGGCAAGGAGGGGGGGGGGTCATTCTGCACTTATGCTACTTACCAGACGTGTCGAACCATCTAGAGAGCTATTTCGTGAGTTTACAAGAGTTGGCAGGATTTACCACGGTGGCTCGACTAGCGCGCTCAGCTTTACAGAAGCTCACAGCTTTCATCAGATTAAGATTCGTGAGCTACTAGCAGGGTACGCCATCGCGTTGTGATAAATTCCTGAAAAATACGACCCCCTCTAATTCCATCCTCTGATACGACCCCCTCCCCATCCTACCTACCACTTTCCTAGATTTTCCCAACTTCCTACCACTTTTTCCAGTTTTTCCGGCATTTCCCGAAAAATTTCTGAGTTTTTCCCCAAAGTTTTGCTGTCGAGCGGGGAGGTGGGGGGGGGGAGGGGAAAGGGAAGGTCGTCAGGAACTAACTTTATTATCAACTATCGGAAATAGTAGTTGCATAAATCTACAGTGGCGCCACAACCCGGGAAGCAGGGCACAGCATTCGATGGGGATTTTGGTCGAGCTCGTACGACCCCCCCCCCTTTTTGGGGGGTTCGGTACGACCCCCCCCCTTTTTTTGTTTTGGTTTTTTTCACACAAATAAAAACAAGGAACAAAAGTACCAGAGCTAGGCCTCATAACTTTTTCCTAGTTTTAGTGAGCGTTCAGGAATAGCTTCGAGTTGTTATTTATTGTTCCCTACGTGAATCTGAAAAAAATCGAGAGGAAATAAACACAACTCAAAGCTATTTTGAACGCTCACTAAAACTAGGAAAACTTATGAGCGCAAAGGAAGGGAAAAGGAGAAAAAAAACAAACAGGAACAATAAACATGAACGATAAATAAATGGTAATGGTACGATAATAATAAAATAATCGATAAATTTGTTAAAACAAATGGAAATCCAGTTGTTGTGCGCAGGACCCCAGTGCACTTGATTTGAGGGGCAGAATTTCCGCAGAAATCGTACGGTAGCAGAAGGCTGGTAATTGCAGGCCTTTGACTTGAGGCAAACGGGCTATTAGCCATGGAGCGAGAATTTTCAGCAAAGTAGGGTGTCTTTGAAGGACCATAACTTCCTCAAAAGCGGACCTGTGGGGAAGAGGAGAGCGTATTGGTAAATTAGAAGGTTTGATCTTCCTGAAAGTACTAAAATGTTCATGAAGGTCGCGAAAATCACAGAGAAATCTGCCATAGGGATTCGTTGGGGAGTGAAGGGTTGAAGTTCGAGTTGAACAGGTTTGAATCAATATATTTTTTTTGTAACTCAACATTTCACAAATCTGAGAACGGATCCGAGCTTCTCAAGATTTTCTCTTTCTAAAAACCTATTGAACTGTTCCTGAAGCTCTCGGGATTCATGAGATCTCGCGATGGGGATTTCTTAGGGAGCACTCCCAGCCGCGCGAAAAACCCGTTTCCTGTGCACCGTTTCAAGTGAGCGTGTTCGAATAGCCAGGAACGCATGTAGAACGTATCCTGTGTGGAGCAGGAGCAGGATATGGTTCGTTTAGCGCCGATCACGCTGACTTTGTATGCGCCGCGCACTGAGGTCCGCGCAGAGGTGATGGGATGGTGCAACTTGTGCGTAATGTCTGTTCACGCGAGCAAATGTTGTCTATAGATTCAGGGAGGTCTATGACGAACCTGTGCACATGTTTACAGTGTTTTCCCTTGTGGATGATGGAGCGTGTCTGTGTCGACGCCGCCCGATCTGTGCTCCTCCAATTGCTGTCTCCGATAAAGGAGACCAACTGCTGGAAAACGTGTGATACGAACGATATGGTAGTCGCGTCGCTTGCGCCGGAAAAAAAATACAGGCTGCAGATCGTCAGCGCCCCAAGCGCAATCGAAGGACGACGTCCGCCATCACTGCATGCAAATCAGAGTAGCGTTTACGACGTTGTTTAGTCATCAACGGACTTACGAGATGATGTCGACTCATTTAAATTCCAGTTATTTCGTATTTTTATAGCTGAAAGTTTTGTCCTTTTTTTCAAATATCCGAGTTCTCTACAAAGTAAGCTTCGCTGTTTTTACGGTTGTATCCGGATCTCAGCAGCGTTCATAATGACACCTTTGCGAACTGCCTCGATACTGGCTAAAAGCACTCATTACGAGTCCCTTCTTTTTTTACCCCTCTCCTGCGGCCAAATACCGACCCCCCAGTATTTCTCTCTTCAACAATGCTTGTGCCCATTGCTGGGGGGTCGAAAGGTGGCGGTACATACTAACACCAGGAAACGGAAAAAAACCCACAAAAAGCCAAGCAACAGAGGAAATTTTTGTTTTCTATATCTATCTTTTCTGGAAATCCGTAACTCCTCTCAAGAACAAATATGACCCCCCCCCGCACACACGCCCAACTAACGAGCTAAGTATCGACCCTCCCCCCTTCATGAGCGCACCGTTATATATCTTATTATTATATCTATATTCTATTGATTTAAATTTTTTCCGGACCGAGAATACGAGGGCCCGTTAGGATTAATCCACAGCGATGGCGTGCCCCTGTTACTAAGTCATTCGCCGATTCGGGTAAC
This sequence comes from Cooperia oncophora, assembly GCA_036418165.1. NCBI lineage: Eukaryota > Metazoa > Nematoda > Chromadorea > Rhabditida > Trichostrongylidae > Cooperia > Cooperia oncophora. The sequence continues at coordinate 9,486 of MU915104.1, forward strand.
GACAAGCAAGCGAGAGTTATAGGACTAATAGCAGTGGTAGTTAGCAAAATCTTCTCCCCCCCAGGCGCCGAAATGCGGCCGTAACTGTCATATATTCATAAAAATTGAGCAGATTTTCCAGTGGAAAAACAACCTTGTCTGTCTGAAGCTTGTGTACTGCTCACTGCTATGAACATTTGCTTATTTACTTAATTAGCAGTTCTAAATGCGGGTGCCCCAATAAAATGCCATAGCCCGCGACTGGCACTGTTTTGCAAAATTCTAAAGCTTGAGAGGGGCGGAAGCGGCAGATTACCTCGGGTTGCGTCATCTATCCGACTTGCATTATTTAGTGTTATAAAAGAGTACCATTTGTGTTCTGTCTAACCCTAGAAGCCTGCTAAGGTCAGCCAAGGGTAAAATAAAGTTTCCACTCTGTTCGGCTTGACGGACACGTGTGGGGGGCATGTCGCACTTCTGCTAACTCCTTTTGCTAGTTCATGTTGATTAACAGGTCTCGCTCAGGTGAGACCTGTAGGCTGCGGAATAATCGAACAAGCCATTTGGTAGTAAGAATTTACAGACCTTCACAAGGTGACCTGTACAAGCTTTGCTGTGTGCCATTTGGTGCCCTCACCGAGCCGAACAGTGCCCAAGGTTCTGCCACTACACTCCATTCCTGCCGCCAGTTGAATGAGCTGCCGTTCTCTTAACCTAAACGAGATTTTGCTAGGGGTTGGGAGCGGTGACTATCTCTTCCTCCGTTACACCGCCCAAACGGAAGCCGTTGTCTGAGGGGGTCCACCCTACTGTTAACGCCAATTTTTCCTGGTAACGTCGTACCAAGCCCTTGAAGGACTCAAGTTGCCGAGGGAGCTGCGGATCGGTCTCAAAGCCCTCGATAAGAACATCAGCCATGAAAGTTGTAAAGAACTGGTTAAGTCAGCTGTGGTGTAACATACACTGAGGGTACCGCCCCCTGTCGTATTGCATCTCATCAGCATCTCGTCTCATCAGAATGCCGTCCACTCCTTAACCCACACTTAATGTTATGACTTTACTGTCAGGTTTGGATGCTCTTTGATTCCACTGGAAAGTTGACTGTCAGCCAGGTGCTCATTGAGTCACATTTATTCCACCTGAGCAACTCTGAGGGGGCAGCGTGTATCGGGCATTCGTGAGGCGATGCTCTACCGTAGTGGGCGAGTGCTGGCTCATATGCAGGAATGTTGCGAGGCAGCGCCACTCAGGCCAGTTGAGGATGCTGAGATGGGTCCGCAGCTCGACAGGACTAGATGGAGTCAAACGAGGAAGTCTTGGCGGACACACCGATGGCTGCGATCCAGCTGATGGTGAGATAGCGACTACGATGTTACGGGAGAGAGAGAGAAGGCAGGAGGACCTCCCGATAAGGAGAGCGTGAGAATGGAGTTCCAAGTACAGGGCAAGCGAGCACGAGGTGCCCCAAAGAAGTAGTGGAAGGGCGTCATCAAGAAGGACCTCACTGAAGTGAATGCTAAGGCAGAAGATGCAGTAGATCGGAAAAACTGGCGACGTCTAACAAGAACAGCGGCGGCCGAGGGCGCGGGACTCAACCTAAGAGAAGGAGAACACTGCTATGCCCTTCCCCCCCCCCCTTCAAAATGTTCGGTTGCTTCCAAGTATGCTCCAACATCGGTGCAAAGGTAGGAATGATCCCGGTTGGCTGAAGAGCTTGGCAGAAACCAGGGTTACAATAGGCAATCAAGCAGTCGCATGGGAGCCAACTCCTGTCAAAAAGTGCAAGATAGGGAGTTTCATTGGCGATCTGGCACGTCTTCATTAAGCTCGTCTTTCCTTATCGTCGTCGAAGATCGGCGTGTACCGTGACCGCAACCAGAACGGGTGAACGGGCAGCCGGGTGTTTGTCATAGAGCCCAAAAAGCACCAAGTTTCAAGATCTTTCCGCTCTTTTGAAACTTTGCCGTTCAGCTGTCTTCTCGATTTTTGGAAGAACATCGAAAAGTGGCAATCTTTCCTATTTCGGTTTTTGTTGTCGTCTTTGCAGGTTCCACTCAAATATTGCCTGTTACCCAAGGGAGATAAAAACTCACTGGCGGTGCGTTCGTGGCGCGTGTCAAGCGACGATGACGCGGTCCTGAGAAAGAAATGATCACCACCGCTGTCCTCCAATGCCACCTGTCCTGCAATACCTTTGCCCAGGGTATTGCATCGTTGGGAACATTCTATAAGGGTAGATCATACTTGGCCGTTGGGGACTAGGGGGGAGGAGCGTACTGGTATTAACAGAAATTTCTCCTCACTGCGGGAGGAATTCTTTCGATCGCCCACTCTTTCCAATTTCATGTCGGTTGATTTTGTGGTATAACCCCCCCCCTCCCACAATCGCAAAGTTCGAAGGGACGGGTTTGGAAAAAATGAAAAAAAATTTCGGAAAAGCGAAAAAAGGTATAATAGTTCATTAATTTCTAGGAAGATGGTAGGTGGGATGGAGAAAAGGGACTTTTTTTGAGCGGGAGGGGAGCGGGGGGGGGGGCTTCGACATTGCCATTCCTCTCATTTCCCTTTGCCAGCCAATTCCTATCCCAAGTCAAAACGAGTGAACGAGTATCCATAATTTTAACCAGTAACTCCTACGGGATAACCCTGTGGTGACAAAAGCGTGCAGCTCCCGCTTCCCTGAGTATGGCTGTTCATCCCGCTGTCTACAGCTTAAACCATTCATCTTCTAATGATTTTCGCCTCATTTCATGCTATAAAGTCCAGTTTCTGGTCCTTAGAGAAGTGTAGCAGATCCTGGTCCCTGCACTTTTTCCCCGGCTGCCGCTGTGACAACACATAGCACGAGTTTTGCCTGGAAATGGCTTCTTGAAGGGCTATTGCCTTAGCCCTTCAACAAGCCTTGGTGGCGCCCCAAGCGAACGTCAACACAGCATCGCTTGTTTGCAACACTGACTTCCTTCAAAGCCGCCGAAACCCGTCTTCCTTGCTAAGCTTCAAGAGGGACTTGCCTTAAGGGATAAAAACAATAAGGTGAAAAAGGTGAGCGTTGTAAACCCAGATTCGGTCTTCTTGAAATCTGGATGAAACATGCTCCTTGTACTTGTCTGCCGGCCAGGTTTGTTCTAATAAGAACGTTTTCAATGGTCGACCTTTCGTCGTCCTACGGACCCAGAAATCGTTTGAAGTGTTTTTAAGCTTTTTCTGACAAGCGCCTTATGACGATGCTTACCAGGTCAGCGATGGGGAGCTTGACCGGGTAAGCTACAAATAAGGACTTCCGAGCTTCCCAGGTCCTCGAAGACGGCTAGCTCTGTTCGAAAGTAGAAGTCTTTGCTTCCTCTTCAGCGTTTTCGGACGACCAGCTCTGGTAGGCGGGTCCGCCTCGACCTCTGTTTTGTCAGCGCCAGTCTTCTCGCGATTGAATGGGCTTGTATCGGATGGGTGCAACTACTGTTAAGTTCGCATTGCAACGTGCCTAACGCAGAAGGGCTACTTGGGGCGCCCTTTGGGCAGCTTTCGAGCGCACCTCGAGCTGCAAAGAGCAGTCCTTACAAACTGGTGTGACAGCATTCGCGCTACCAGCTGAACTCTTCCTAATATGCGTATGCGATCTATGCGTGACACCGGCGGTCCATCGCAACATTTTCATCTCCATGACTCCGAGGCGCGCTTCAACTTCTTTGGTCGTAGGCCAGCATTCAGCACCGTATATGGTCGAACGACGGTCCTATAGATCTTCGATTTGAGGCGATCTGGTATCGTCTTGTCGCAGAGAACGCCAGTCATAGACCGCCACTTATTGAGACCAGGCTGCACTCACACGCGCGCTCACTTCTGAGTCAAGACTACCGTCAGACGTAATTGTTGATCCGAGGTATTTGAACGTTGTCGTTCGCGTTAGCACACTGCCGCTGACCCTAAGGGAAAACCCTGTGTTCGAAATGGAAGTCGAAAGTCAAAAAACGTTTATTTGGGTGCGATTTGCTCTTGTTAAACGGTTCCCCTTATTTCGAACCTCAGTGAATGCGACATGCGCGGTGGCTCCCAAAAGCCGATTTATGTGGAACAGCTGACTACTATGCATAGAAGCATGGAAAGTTGAAGAAAGCTTTTTGGAATGAGTCAGAAGCTCTTCTCCTTTCTGTGTACGATGTAGCCTGCCAGGCTTCAGAGGTCAGCGCTTCACCCCCTCAGACAGGTCTGGAATGTTGGTCGATTCCATGTGATGCGATGCTCGTTTTTCTTCTTGAAGGTCCGAGAGATCTGACCCCTTGGGCCCAGTGCGAGGTGAAGCGGCGCAACTCTCTAGTGCACCACCTCTGCCCGATTGCCCTAGTATGCTGTATGTCTTACTTTCGGAAAGTCGAATACCTTATCAAGGCGCTTCTGGAAAGTCTAGCGGTTCACAAACGAAGCATCTTATGACGTTGGAGAAGAGCTGCGTGCTTTGCTTTCATCGTTTTCGCTAAGAAATACACCCCACTCCCAAATTCGCAACTTCGGTAAGACTCCCAAATTTTCTCCAAAACTCGTCCAAAAGGAACTCGTCCACACAACCGGCCAATCAACTTACGAGATTTTTCCAAAAGTTTGCCGTCGACCGTACAGGGTATACCTTTGATGGGGAAACAACTTCCAGGCGAATGAGACCTCCCCTCCCCTTCGGTGTCGGCTGGTTATCGCAAGAATGCCGTGTCATAGACAAAACTTTTGGTCCCAGGCGGGACGTTAACCCACAGTCACGTTTTTCGCGCGGCTGTGCGATCTGCTTTGCCACAAGGGCAGACATCGAACCTGTTAGCCTGACTGCTTGATTGCTGGTTCAAGTCAATCTAGAGTCAAAACCTTTGGAGGTGGCAAAAATGAAGGAAATACTTCGCTCATAGGCGCTTGCTACCTAAGATCACGTTGCACTGGGCGAGAGAATGTGCGGAACACCTAAAGCAAATTATTTCCCTGATGTTCCTTCATGAGCAAGAGCAAGCGCTTCACCAGTGCTACCCCTGGTTACATAACCGATATCCCACTCGTCCAGGGGAGTGAGGTGCAGGTTCAAGTCCAGGGCGGGGTCAAGATTTTTCATTCAGCTATAACTATCTGGAAAGCTCGACACTAACTTTCGGAAGTCGAACTGTGGCATGATACCTGGGCGTTTTGTATGCCTAACCCCGATCCCCAATCAAAGCCTAATTTGATTCCATGAAACTGATCGCTGACGCTGGTGCCCGTTCCTCCATTACATTACGCTAGAACGAAAATGAAAGGAACAAACCCACTCGACGAACTTTTCAATCGTCGTCGGGTTCGCATTGGGGTCATAAGCGAAAAAAATCACCTCTCTTCACAAATTCAACGTCGTTTCCCACTCCGCGATTTCTCACTATCTGTAGAACCTGTCTGGGAGGCGTCGCTTGGCTAGCTGCTAGCTATTCTCCACGTTTGATGGAGGACAGGTTCATTGCTGATAGGGGGGGGGACGATGCACTCAGGCGTTTCACAATATTTTTCATTCTCGTCATCGCTTCGTTCGCTATCGGTCCTGTTTTTTGCTCACTCCTTATCGTCCTCTGCATCAGCCGTGTCGTCCTAAGAATGTTCTCAGTCTTGTCAAAAATGAAAAACTTGAATGTTGTGTAGTATAGAGGGGGGAAGGGGGAAGTGCACAAGTTCCTCCACAGTGCTTTGAATTTTTAGTACCTAACCATAAGGCGAGCAAGGGCAAGACCCATTAGCGCCGCTCATGTGTAAAGGGGCACTCATAACCTCGGAAGAGCATCTGAATTGTCCCCCACCCCCGGAAAGATGGGTATTGCCGTTATCCCGAAGACTGACTGTACTTGAAAGTTTCAGTTATACATCAGTTCCTTCCCTCTTCGAGTTCAGGTATGTAGAAGTGCTCATCTTCATCACAGTAGTTCTACTTTTCCACAAATAGTCGTCCTTGAAATGACTCTCACGAGGTAGTTAGCCCCATGGGAACAAGTTTGCTCCCAGATCCGCTAGTACCTCTTTATCAGTACCACTGTGTGCCTAATAGACCTTCCTTGCACACGTTAACCCGACTACCGATTCCACAGATTGTTACCACTCTTGTAGCCTGAAAGTAACTTGTGAGGGCGATGAGGCCCCAGGAGGAAGAACGGCGTGTACTCATATCTGTGCGGTAGTGCTGTCAACCTGAAGAAATGCCTGTTGCCTCTCTCTTTTTCCTATTTTTTCACTCTATTGTATCTGCTGCCTCATCAGCACAAGCAGTGCCTCTTCGCCACATTTTCGCCACGCTTCATCCAAATCGGAAAGCCAAGTGGGAGGAGAAAGGCCTACGTTTGAGCGTTGTTAATGGTTCTTTCTAACTCTTCAATGACTAGTGAGCCAGTCATAATCTGCTGATTTGTAGTGGTCCTCGCCTTGGGGCCCACTTGTCAAAGTAAGTGTTGAGGTAAAGGGTTTTGGTGCTAGGTTCAGGGTGGCTCGGAGGCTGAATCGGCCCTTTATGTCTAGCTGGACCATCTTTTGACTGCGCTGGAGCACAGTTAGTACCTGTGATGGAGGCAGTATCTTGGCATGTTGCAAACTTTTAGTTTAGGACGACGGGTAAAAGGAAGCGCTACTTGCACTTGAGGACGTCTTTCGCATCCTATGGTCCTTCTCGGAAGCCAGTTGAAGCCTAGTAGTAGACCTCAAGGTACCCGTCCAGTCCAGAGAGTTTTTCGGACCATTCCCAAGAGCAGGTTTGAAATAAGGTTGACGACACTTTCGCGTCTCGACTGGGTTAGCGGACGTGGTCGTAACTTTTACTAGGTCAAGCGGCTAATTTCACAGCGCCCAAGTTTCCAGGGAAAACCTACAATTTCCATCCGTTTTCCACAGAGTAGAGCTCTTCAGCTTTCCTTTTTTTCCATGAACAGACTTATTCCACTTTGGGTATGCTCAGTGCACGGCTACACTTACTATTGGTGTTTTCCGAGAATTTGCCTTTTTCATTTCGCCTCATATCTGAATACGGCGTAGTGCTGTGAACACTGAAAAGAAATGGCCTGTTGTTGCCTCTCTCTTTTTCCTATTTTTTCACTCTATTGTATCTGCTGCCCTCATCAGCACAAGCAGTGCCTCTTCGCCACATTTTCGCCACGCTTCATCCAAATCGGAAAGCCAAGTGGGAGGAGAAAGGCCTACGTTTGAGCGTTATTAAT
>MU915105.1:7937-18984 GCA_036418165.1 Cooperia oncophora
CCCCTCCCCCTTCGATAGAAAAATTTGGGTGAAAAACTGGAAAATGCGGTAGTTTTGGAAAAACTGGTAGGAAATTGGGAACTTGTAGGAAGTAGGTGGTTGTTGGGAAGGGGGGAGGTTGTACTGACACCACCATTTCGCCATCACGATGCTGTACCCTGGTCACGAGAGAAATCGCCTCCTCCTTATTCACACCAGAAACAGTAGATACACTATGTCGAGTCAACTAGCTAGGAATCACTCTGCTAGATTCCGCTTCCCGGAAGTAACAAAGCTTACCCGAAGAAAGTGAGATAAAATTTTGTAAGGTGTCTGGTGTCAGGCATGAGATGGTGGGCCACCAGAATTTCCCGATCTCTTCTTCCTCCTTTCATTTCAGTTGGTTTTCAGCAGTTCGTGAGCACACGACGAGAAACACTGAGGGCACGGAGGAGAGGCAGTACGAAAGAGAGGAAAGAGCATATGAACGGGAGAGACCGTCACCTATCTGCCACACTTGCTTACGCCATTTGCAGTGGGCGTAGCCGTTCATGAAGAGGAGTGAATGGCTATGAATCAAAGTCCCAAGCACCTTACCACACCCTTCTGAATCACAGAAAGGGCACATGATCTGTGTGTTACCCACGAGAAGTGCTCTAACTTGCAGGTAGTCATGTGCTATATCTTTATATCATGAGTTGTCAGCGCTTCGTGCCCCCCCCCCTCCAAATACTGTCTAGCGAAGGACAACTACAACTCGATAAGATCCACCACACTGATGACAGGATCCCCATGGTTATCAAGCACGGTTATTCACGCTGCGCTATCAGCAGGTAGCCAAACGGGGGAGTATAGAGGCTAACTATCCCGGTTTGAGGGAAAATACCTAAAAGTGCATCAATGACATCCATATCAACGTCTTTGACGCCCGACGTCGTCAGTAAACCCACATCGCTTGCCCTGCTACTCAATCACATCAATTTGCACTATCCTTCGATAGACACTGGCAAACCGTGAAACACTGACAACTTAGGACTTAAAAAGTTGTTGAGACCTAGTTTTATGTACAGATCGCCAGTCCATAGTGTCTGCAGTAAACCTAGCCACGAATGCCTCTCTGCGCCATTTCCTTCACACTATTTTGTTTTCAATTGATTTTCTTGCAAACCTGCCATCACGGAAGATTTTTCATTCCAGCGACTCCCTAGAAAATATTTTGAGCGACTTCGACGATGCGCTTGGAGCCAGCCACGGACTGAAAACGGTGAGTCCTGTGTACTGTAGCCTCAGTCTACAGAGCTTCTTTCATTTTTTTTCCACTGTGATATGCAAATAGCCAATAATTAAATCCTCAATACTGTAGTACTGTGGGCGTTAATTTGACGGGGTGATCGGAGAGGGTGGAGGTGGAAATCAATGCAAGACTACGCCTTGCGTCCTCCTTCCACCGAAATACTTTTTCTGTGCCGGGGGAACCCCGTTCAACAGCCCTGGTTCTAGAGACTGTAGACGAACAGAAAAGGGCTGGACGAGTCCCATTGAATTCTCTCTCCTCCTTGGAGTACTGCTCGCAGCACAATCACCCCAAAATAAGCTGCTGAGAACTTGTCCCCAGAGGTTCTCTTCTGGCTCCCTAAATTGGCTAGCTACCTACAGTCCGCGAAGATTGGTCGCCTCGAGCTCTATTTGACTGATCGGCCCGTAGCTTTTCTTGCCCTCGGACCGGACTGGTATTCAGGGTTCAGCGAGGTCAACGCTTACCCCCTGGTACAAAGGTTCTGAGTTATACTCACCAGCTTTTCCCCATTCCCATACCCTTCCGCCCAAAATTTCCGATTAAGTGCGATCCGAATTCTAGGAAACGGACCAGCGCAGGGTAGAGGATGCCTTCTCGCACTTGTTACCAACGAAATTCTCCATATTATCGACAAACTAATATGTCTAGAGGCTCTAGGACAGAAAATTTGAAACCTTGGAGGGATATTAAAGAAGTAGTTATGCAAATTGTAATCAGAATCAGAATTACCGTACCTTGAGTTGTTTCACCTACCTGCTGCTGCTTCCCTGCCTATTGATGCTTACGCAAAAGTTTTTATCTCCATTACGGTAATTCTAGTTTCGCTCAAGTATAGTTCAACCCAAGGAGTTCTTTGTTGCCTCCCCCCATCAGCGCTCAGCCCCAGGTGTCCTTCGATGACCCCATTCCCCTACCAGTACCGTCAAAAAGTCAGATGGTCCTATTTTTGTATTTGTTCAGAGTCGTGCGGCATCCCGTGAACAAGGAAGCCGAACGCTGCCTCGGGAAGTGGACAGCACATCGAGTGCAAAACGAATTCAAAACGGCTACGCTTCGGATTATACTGGTTACTATTCAGGTCTCCTTATTTCATTGACTATTTCTTATCAGTTTATCAGTGCTGTTGCCATTTGAGAGATTCGTTCAGGTGGATCTGCTATAGAACGTCGATCAGAATCTGCTACAATGCTAGCGCCACGGCCGTTTGCGCTAGATTTCAGTAAGTTGAAGGGTTTTTTTCCTCTGATATGGACGTCTCGAGTTTCGCTGTGACAGCGCAGCCAAAAAGATTGCGCCAATTGCAGTGACAAGTTTTCATATCGATGATTTATTGCTTTAGACGCTCCACCAAAACCACCACATCGATCAACTCCAACCGGTCGATCGACGCCGTCCAGACAATCTACTTCAGGTGATTACCAAATCACACTTTCGAACACAGTAAGGGAGGGTAATCGGAACCCTACCCAAATTTACCGTAGAACCACAGGGATAGATAGATTTCAACAGTAGCCCCGGCCCAGCGCTTTAATTCAGCATAACTTACCTTCAGCGCTGCTTTCTGCACGACCCACTCTCAGAACCTCAACCTGGGAGTTTCTAGCTTTACCTAATTCTCCAGTTCCCCCTCCCCTCATTTTTTATGGCGAAAACTCATCAACCAACGACGGGGAAGGGGTGACATAAAGAAGAGAACTCTTTGCGAGCAAGGTACGATGGGTAACCCCAGCGCGGGGTACGCCGTCGGTCGGGGGGGTCACATTTGCATTCGATCTAGTTCTTCCTCTTTCAAATGCACAAATCTGTTTGAAAAAAGGTCTGCCCACGACAACAAAAAATGTACTTTATGGAGCTCAACTGAGGCGAAGGTGGTGTAGTAACAACTGGCACGCTTCCGCTCGCACGGATCAGTTCCCGGATCGGTTAGTGACCACGCCAAAAGTTTCTGCCACTTGGGATGGTACAAATTGGTACGCGACGGCTGGGAGATCCGCTGGAAGGTACCCCTCGTCATCCGGGCAGTTGATTAGGGCGGTCGTCGACGGGCCGCAGCGCGTGCTAGGAACTATTTGCTTTTTCCAGGCTAAATTAGTCATTTTTTCCCAGACTTTCAGCTGTTTTGGCTAGCTTTTCAGCAAAGATTAGGGGGGGCAGCTCTTTATCTTCAGCAAGGGTGGAAAAATGACTAAATTAGCGCTGGAAAAAAGCATTGTTCCTGGCACGACGCGAATGGGCGGCCCGCGTTGGCGAACGACCGCTAATCACAGCTGCACCAGATGACGAGGTAAGTAGGCAGTGACTTGTTGTTATACGGATGGGGCCGTACAGGTTGTTGTATAACGGTAGCATCGGGCATACCAAAGAGCGGCACTACGACTTCTGAATGGAATTTATTAATGCTTATTGTAAGATGTGGCCGTATTCGAAAGGAAGGGGATGACGCGGCAAGCGATCGATGACTATAACTTTTTCCGCTTTATCGGAAACGAAGGTAGTAATTGGGCGGGCCATGGACACGCCAATGCAACCGCTTAGCCATGATACCACGTGAACGCTGGACGGCTTGGTCCAGCGAATTCAGTTGTGGATATCCAAGAGTGCGTTTGATAACTGCTGTTCAACGGCAGTGCGCGAATCAAGATTATAACTTAGGCATCCAAAAAGTTTTTTTTTTCAAGAATTCGGCAAAGAGTATTATGCCTCAAAACCTTCAACCAGATTATTAATAGTATAATTGTCTTCTTCTCCTTGGGAGCAAGTATAGTGAGAGTCTGGTGGAAGGTTTCATGGGGCCAGACTAGCATAAAACGAAAACCTTGATCTGGGGCGTGGTGGCGTCATAGGAGGGTGCGGGTTAGCTGGTGCGCGACGGGTTGGCGTCTTTATAGAGGGAGCACTATTTTGCTAGGGCGTATAGCTCTCAGTAGAATTAGTTTGAGCGGTATAGGTAAGGCGCTCCAATAAGCAGAGTTGAGCTAGGGAAAACATGCGTGCGCTAAACAAGCTGTTTCTTCGGGTCTCGCCTCGGCTACTGTGGACTTTCCTAAGGTGCAGCCGTGGGGCAAGACGTCTAAAAAAACTAAAATGGTGGGGACCCTTAGTTCGCTAAATATCCTGCCTTGCTGCAACAGTCACGCTTTTTTTGCAGCAAAAAACTGGCGACCTCGCTGGCACTGCAGGGCAGGGTAGGGTGAGCAAGACAGGATGTTAAGCTAGTAAAGGAGGATTTAGGACAATGAAGCCCCGCCCATTCTTCCTTTTTTGTTCTGCATGCCTGGCATTGAAGCTGCTCTTCGCGGAGTTGGCATGTTTATGCTGTCAACTAAGAAAATGAGAGTTTTGGAAGGAGCAGAAGTCCCTCCTAAACACTGCAGCTTTCGGAGCAGTTAGAGAGCTTGCACAGCTGGAATGGAAGCTCGTTCCAGTGATAGGTGGCCATCCTAGACTGCACTGGAAAAAAGCGCAATGGTATGGCATGTCAAATTAGGCGTAACTTTCCCATTTAGAAAAATTGGAACCTTTATGGACTACTTGTCCTCATAATGTGAAGTCATTCCTTCTTCTGGCATATCTCGTCGACCGCATCTATTCTTTCTTACCATTGGTCTTGCTGGGTGGAATAGAATCGTGCTAGCCCTAAGCCTCCTATTATAATGTCCTCTAAAAATAATTATATAAATAAAAGTAAAGAGCCCAGAGTCAATAAAAAGCCTCCTACGTACTATATATAAGTGAACTTTTAACTGCTTCTTTGGCTTCTGCTCTCTTTAGCTTCCTCCAAAAGGGATCGTGCTCGCTGAAGGGAGGCGCGGGTCATAGATGGCTCGAGGAGAATTGTTCTGGTTGCTTATTTTTCCCATTTTACGCGCACTGTATACAGGGTACAGCATCGTGATGTGTGAAATGGTGGTGTCAGTACGACCCCCCCCCTTCTTGGTAAGACTTTACGGCTCCCTTTCCCAACACCTGCCTACCACTTTCCTACATATTCCTAGCGTCCTACCAGTTTTTTTTTTCAAAATTTCCCGAAAAGTCGCTGCTTCCTCCCCAAAAATTCTCCGTCGAATGGGGGGGGGGTGGGTTGTCAGAAACTAACTTCTATTTTCAACTATCGGGAATAGTAGTTATACAGAACTTTGGGCGGCGCCACCAACTAGGTAGGGTTTCTCTCAAAGGCACATAGGACCACCTCTCTCCCAACAACGACCTTCCCCCCTCTTCAGCGGTCAACTACGACTCTCCCCCTCCCCCCCTTACGTGTTTCGCCAACGACTCTTGTACCCCGACTTTACACCCTCTCCTCCTTAGTCGGCGACGCTGCAAATTTACTGGTTCTGATCGTCTGTTAGTTCTGTCTACCTCCTCCCTCTCAACGGCAATTTTCTGGAGAAGTTTGGATTTCTGGATGATTGGTTGTTGTGGTGAGGGGATCGTATCAAAGGGGAGAATTGGGGGGGGGGCATCCATTAGAAGTTTTCCCCATAGCCAAACGATGCCCTGTTGACGACATAAGTGTGCATACTTGCCAGCGAATAAGCAAACAAGGCTAAATACAGTATGTAAGCAGTGTTAGGCTGTTCCAAAGTGCTGACAAAGTTAATTCGTGTTAGAGCCAAAAGCAGGTCTTCTTGACCTTCTTTTTGTATTCTGTACCTACTAGCACGATTCGTGACGACAGCTTAGCTGTTTCTCTCTCATTTCTCTGGCTAAACCAGCTGATCCGCAACGAAAACAGTGGCTTAGTCCTCGAAGTACTCGGAGATAAAGAAAAGCAGGAAACAACTAGAAGTTGAGCAGTGTCGTTACGGTGCACTGTGTCTCACGGGTTGCTCACTTTCATTGAACCTTTCCTTCACAGAAAATGCTCACAGAATAAGTCATCTGGTTCCATCTCAGCTGTATTTCATTGTTCCACAAGCGACGTTCATCTGATACCAACCCAAAAGAATGAGGAAAAATTCATATACCTTTTTCCCCAGAGCTTCTTTCTTCTGGATTCCGGAAGCTTCTCATTTCGTGTGGTTCGTTGTTCTTTTTTCGGCAGAAATTTTGGCACCCGAGAGGTCTTCCCTTGCTCATGAGCGCATTTGAGCATTGCCAATCGCAGAGGCTTTCCAAAGACCTCACTCCTTTTCAGGCAAGCTGCACTTACTCGAGCTTTATCGCCTGGTCACGCTACCGCCAGCTGTTAGATCCCCCCCCCCCTCCCCACCCTGGTTGAAGTAGTGGGAGTCTTCAACCATTCCGATGAGTTTGCTGTCCCGGCTTACAGTGAGTGCTATACTCTTCGGAGCTGACAACTTGTTTTTTCGCATTTACCAGACAACCTTGTCAGCTGCGCTTCCTGCCACATTTCCACCTTGCCCCAAAGTTCTTTTCCGCTGTCCGCTCTCAGGCCAATGTCGTCAGCATAGAGGATGGTTCCAGCGGTCCTTCCAGGGGTTCTACCTTCTCATTACTGCGGAATAGCCTAATAAATTTCCATCAATGAGAACTTTCACGTAGTCTTGCGATTCGGGTGAAGGTGAATCTCCAGAACTTCTTCATTCTGCTCCTTCGTGAAATTCTGAACTTCTGTGACCGCTTTTGTGACGACGGGCCGACTTGGAAAGTTTCTCATTAGCCTTGATGGATTCACAGAAAGGAACCGAAAGTACAAAAATCTGATTGATTAGAATTCGATGCAGAGAGTTCCGGTATCGGCTTTGTCACTTTTCGTTCCGATCCACCTCTGTCTTAAGTGGATACCAAACTAGAAATAGCACCCAACCTAAAATGATTAATGAAGATAGTTTTGCTGCGATACATGGCAATCGACCACGAAAATGTTCGCAAATCTGGCATTTCATTTTTCACCAGGGCACATCGTTGTTGGGGATTCCCCACAGGAAGGTCGTATTTATGCTGAGAAAATTTTTTTTGGTAGTTGACTTTTCTTGCTTCACGGACGTTGTAAAGGGGGAGACGTATTCGCTCGTTGTTGGGAGCGGAAGGAGGAGGGGGGACGTATTTCCTTCTGATCTTCTGTAGAAGGTTGCCCGACTTTTCATGGTTTTTCCTGTTTGCTGTGTAGGATACCCTCTCCCCGCTCGACAGCAAAATTTTTGGGGAGAAGTAGGAAAATTTTCGGGGAATCCCGGAAAAAAGTGGTAGGAAGTTGGGGAAAATCTGAGAAATAGTCCTCGCAGCTTCTCCCGTTTTACACGTGCTATTACACCTCTCCCTTTCACACAATGTTATTACCGCTCCTCCCTTCCACCTCCGCCCCCCCCCACTCCCTCGCGTCGACAGGCTCGATGTAGGAGGGGCCAGAACGTGCGTGTCGCTACCAGCCCCAAAAAAACAAGGAAGGGATCATGGACTTGACAAAATCCCAACTTATGACGTCCTAGGCCCACATCATTAGGTGGGGCTCCCCAACAGGCGGTCGTATTTGGTCACTGGAGGAGGAAGCCCGTATAGTTCGTTGTTGGACAAGGGCAAGCAGGTAGTATTTGCCTTCTGGCTTCTGAAGCGTCTGTTGACCGATTCTCGAGTTTTTCTGTTTCATAGCATGCTATCTTTCCTTGACAGCGATAAGGAGGGAACTCGGGGATGGGGGGAGAGGCGTATTAAGCCACGCTCTGTGGGCAGGGGAGGGGTCGTACGGTATCGAGTAAAATCCCCAACTAGTGAGGTGCTCTGCGTGCAATCTAATCCAAACTAGTAAGAGACACTAGCGAAAGTGCAAAAAATGTCCCTCCCAAGCCTGACAGCGCCTGCTGTTGTATTGAAATTGAAGATCCGTGCATCGACTAATTGGTTCTCCTTTCTTTTCAAGCAGTCGTACCTGGCACAGTGTAACGCTGAAAAAAAATACTACATATCACGTTGAATCATCTTCCAATTATATCGGCCGGTTCTTTCGGCATCCTTCCATTTTGCGACCATCTCCCGAGTAAGCTAGTTTCGTGACTGCCCCTTGAACAAGCGCGTTCTGTCCTAGGCCCTTTTATGCCTCCCAAGGCTGGCGTTTACCTCGGTTCAGAGGTTCTAACCATCTCCTTTTCAGCCTATACCGCACTTGGACGTACAATCACCGAAATCAAAGCCCGAAACACCGAGTCACCATTTCCTGAACGTGATCTTGGCTCCCGTATCGGTTCACGAGTGGGAACGCCGATTGATTTGGGCTTGCCGATCCACAACGGGAACGCCTCCTTATCCCGACCACGAACGCCTCATCGTCTGGAAACGGATCGAGAACGGGTGAGTTTCTTTTTGTCTCAGTTCCAGTCTTCAGAGAGCGAATTTTTTGCATATTCATGGGTACGGAGCTCTTACTGATGCTGGTAAAAGTAGTGAGATCCAGATGTTAGTGGTAGGCTGAGTTTCACCTTTTTTGCGCCCAGATTTCGGATTAGGAGACTTGAGGCGGCGTTAGGTTCATTCCTTTTCATCTGTGGTGACATCGCGTCTGGGGAATCATCTCTTGAAGCAGGACACGTCGTAGGTTGCGTCTCTCCAGCGGGGGGAGCCTATTTGCCTTTGAAAATAAGCTTCGGTTGTCGAAGTTTATCGAGTTTTCCTGCCCCTTGCTGAGGCTCTTCGAGTGCGCTACACCCCCCTCCCCCATTCAACAAAATTTTTTTGAGAAGAAAAAAGGAAATGCTGGGAGAATTTAGGTGAATGGTAAGCAGGATGAGGTAGGGGGATGGGGGAGGGGCGAGATGGGTATGTGTACCAGGGAGGGAACTCTTTGGGCGCAGGGGTACGCAATCACTACTGCACGACCTTTCTCCGACGGCTTTCTTGGAAAACATGAAGCATGGCACGCAGGGAAGACCTTAGGGGCATGACTTGTGATTGCTACGCAGGTGCGCGTTCTTGCCGTAAAGAAAACGGCGCAGTAGGTAGTCGACTTACTCTTTGGCTTGCGCCACCGCCTATTGGTGTTTTCCTGGAATCGTAGTGGGACTTGAATGGCTAGTTATGACCTTACGGCGCGGCACGCGCATGACTGATCAAGTTCATCGCTTCCAGCCTCGTTGGCGGCGCTAAGGACATTGAATGAAATACGTGAATTGAATCTTTCACCCGGATAAGCGAATTTCGGCGAGCTTTGGCTAACCTGAGCGGAATCCGGCACGTCAGCCGGCACACCCCCAGTCGTCGCGTGGAGCCTCGTGAGTACTCAGTAGTACTTGTAAGAAAACGGATCGAAGTCGTACAAGTCAAGTCAGCTTACCAAATAGTCTCTACTTCTGGACGGAAGTTCAACTGGTGCCTATCCCTAGTAGAGGCTTGACTTCCCCCACGCTTATAATGCGAGCCGGGCGCTTCGTCTAAGTGTAGGCCCGAGACACATTGTTTCCCACTGTCCTTACAAGATATTTCCACTTTGATGAGCGGAATTTCGGCGACTTCGCTAACCGAGCGTAGAACGATTCTCGGCCCGATGCACTAAGCGCAGCAGTGCCTTTCGCTACTCTCCCCGTCTACAAGTGGGTTTTCTTGCGAGTGCAGAGCTACTAGAAGTATCGATAGTCAGTACTCAGAAGCACAGTACGTTTCCAAAGGTTTTTCATGTGTCGGTTTCGGGCCCCTGCACGGGGTAGTTGGCTACAATACCGCCTTCGTTATGTGGACGTTTTACTACTGGAATTCACCGCTGCATCAGAGAAATGGTATATCATATCTTTCTTTCCATTTTTTCGTTTAGTTTTTCACGGAACCGATGACGACTTTGGAACGACCTTTGCAACTTCCCTTCAATGGAAACGCCAACAACTGGCGCCGACTGCCATCAGCAGACGACCGACCACCGTCGGAACCGCGAACGAATGGTGGTGAGTGAATTCTGTAGATCGGACTCCTTGTTATATGGGTGGGTAAAGAAGCTAAGCAGATGAGGAGACGTTAGCTCGATTGTGGCTAGCCTACCGGTCTCTTCGGAAAAGTCACATTTCCTTATTCAAAAGTCAACTTATAGGGTATGGGATGTTCCACGTTGCGGCGGCACCCACAAAGCAGCAGAGTAGTCCCAGCTCGTTGAAAATAACTGAATAAGGCTAACTTCAGGTCCCGAAATATTCTCCTAGACAGCTGCGAGGTAGCATAAGGATTATACACACGTAGCTGTGTATAACCCTTATGTAGGGCTGAAAACGAGTGTACTTGCTGAAAATTGAGTGCCGTGCAGGGCGAATGGGTAGCCGACAAATGATAGGTTAGCGTTTTGATCCCTTCTTACTATGATGGGCAGGCGGGCGTGGGCAGCCGACAAATTCTGGGCTAAGGTTTTAATTCCGTCTTACGAGATTTAGTACAACTGAGCAGCCCCTGGATTAATGCAAGAGGGGGACCCAGCTGGCTGAGCGGCTTTTTTCCACGAAAGGTCGCTGTACGTTCAACATCGTGAGACTCTGACTGGGCATTAGCAGTACTATACATTTTTCTTGAGCTCTTAACCATATCCTGGGAAGTGTAAATCCCATGCCCCGTTGTCAGCACTGCTTTTATGAGGTCTTCCCTATAATTCCTAAGAAACACATCAGAGCACAAGTAAAACTCAATAATTTGATCTGACAATGGGGCTTTCCCCGCTGAAGCTTATCTCTATATCCCGGAGATTGTGGGAAAAAACCCCGGAATGAAACAGCAGCAAGGGTAGTGGCCACGAAATTGCAGGTCTTGCAGGGGCTTATGAGAACCTGAGGACAGGGTGCAGCGTCGTTGCGTGAACACATAGGGGGGAGGTCGTACTTTCCGCTGGGGAGAGGATCTATTTGG
>MU915108.1:0-18339 GCA_036418165.1 Cooperia oncophora
TTTCACTTGGCAGATATTTTTTCGGATTTTGACGTTTGCTGTATGTGTGGGGCCGAATTTGTTTATTTGTACGAAAATTCCTGAAAAGGCAGTTGAAGAGATGGGGTTCTGTATAAGACGCTTGGGACATGGGCTAGGATATGTAAAGCGCATGATCTAGTATAAGCCGAGACGCAATTGCAGCGGGCGGAGCGTGCACCAAAGTGGGCGGGGCCTAGGACAGGGATGTGAAACTCGGTCCTAGAGCCAGAAACCAAGAAAGAATGCGGGCGACCTCTAAACGAATTATGAGAAAGGATGACTCGTGATGGGCGGAACGCAAACCGGATGAGCGCTGCTTGAAAAAAGTAGTCGTAACTCAGTTTCGCAACTTGTAACTCCTAAATTGATTGCAGGTGAAAAGGGCAATTGTGCAGCTATGTGTGGCCTTATCAGATCATGCCTACGTTGATGCCGAAGGTGGCGATCATGTGACGGCATTTCTTGTACGAAATCTGGTGCCACCATCTGAGCAGGAAGTGCAGGTAGGCGAGAACCCTTCTTACATATTTAGTCCTTCACGATTGGTGTCTTCTGTACTGTTCGAATAAATCTATCCATTCTAACAGCAGGCTCGTAAAGTTGAAGTGGATGTAGCTGGTTTAAACCAACTTCGTACCCAGTGTGGTCAAGCACTTCATACGATTGCAAGCACATGTGTCTGCGCTAAAAAGGTTAGTTTGAACTATGGAGTACATTTCAAGAGAAGGTATTTTCAGCTATTGCTTTTGTTTGTCACATATTGTAAAATAAACTTCAGTTGCTTTGGCCGTACCTGTTCGAATTCATATGCACGGAGCGCTACTTCTCAGTTGTGGGAGATATCTGCAAATGTTTACGAACGTTAGCTACAAGAGAATTGCAAGACGGAAAAGAACTGGATTTCGAGACTGGATTCGATAACGGTTTGTGGTACAGTCGCTTTCTTTTGTGCCGTCGAGACTTATTTAATGCGATTGACCCATACAGTGCCTGGGGGGGGGGCAGCCTATGTACAACCAGTGCCATCGTTCTCTCAGACGATTTGGTAACAATTACCGTCCCGTAGGATAGAAGGTTCAGTTGGCTCTGCCGAGAGCCAGTCTGAACCCCGGAACGCGCGCATGGTAATGGGGCCACTTGCCATTCTACCACCTCTGCCTCCATTATGGTGAGAAAGCATGCTAAGGTGTAAAGCTGCACTTTAATGAGTGGTGTTTTATCTTAGTCTGAAGACACGTATGGATGTGTCGGTAGGGTGCCTAGGGACGCAACATGCTGCCGTCTAACCTCGTAACGTTGTCTTAGTTAAAGAGCGAAAACAGATGCGTATTAGTAAGACATCACTTTCTGGCGGCGCTCACGCCGGAAAGGTCATCAGGTCACCCCGGCCAATTTCAAATGAGGCGCTGCCACCGTTGTATCTCTTGGGAAGCGGTGAGTCAGACTGTCATCAAATTTGCAAACGATTCTCTGAAGGGAGTATGGCGAAGGGTTTATCTCCCGACGGTCGTTTTCACATGGGCCTGAGGCGAGGGAAACGGTGGAAACGTCTTTACATTTACGAATGGAGTCTTCTGAACGTGGCCACAAGGCGCGCAAACCGTGATAGCAATCGGGTTTACTAGGCGAGACGCGTCGTAGGGTTCGGTTCCCGGGAGGCGTCAACAGTGTGTTGCATTTGTCCAAGAGCATGGCGGTAACACAGCTTCATAATCATTTCGCCATTGAGATATCGACCCTGCATCATCTCTGCTGGTATAGCGAAACTCGACACACCTTTTTTTTAAAGTGAGACTCCCGAGTTATGGATTGGAAAGAGTGCTACGCTGCTTGCTCCCAGTGCCCCGTGAAGCACTATTGGTCATAAGGATCTTTTGTCGCATGATAATATAAGGTTGAAAAAAGTCCTGTCAGGTGTTTTTTGAGGACTTAGATCTCTACTGTTTTCGATCTCGGAAAGGCCGGACGGATGACGTAACATCTTAATCGTTAGTAGAAATCATTCTCGAAGGCTTTTCTCACAGAGGTATACTCAAGCGCCTCCTGCTCTTATCCCTGTTTTTTATGATTGTCATTTCAACTGACACAGCTTCGAGTAGAATTCAATCTTACACGCAGTGGCAGGGCCGGCGGCGCACTGGAGCGACGGCAGGCCGTAACATCAACTGTGCATTGGGGAGGACACCACCAAACCGTGCGCAGGACTAGTCCACCGTTGGGTTGCGGCTCGCGTTGCGCGAACGAAGACTGACGATCTTCGAAAGCAAAATCGTCTAGGACTGCCATCCCAGCTAGCGCGTAAAGAACATTACGCACGTTCTCGAAAGCGTCAGAGCAGGATCCAGAGGCTACCACCGCAGTAATGCGATAAGCAGGGTGTAGCCATACAACAGCTCTGAGCCGCCTTCAGGCCCTTGGCTACAGAAAAATCCTCACGCGATGGATACCTCATGCTCTAACAGATGGCACGCGGTATGCCAGGTGAGCATATGTCGATCACTCCTTCTACACCGTAACCGGAAGGAGTTTCTAGAGGATATTGTGACTGGAGATGAAAGCTGGGTCCTCTATGATTCCAACCTACGTCGTGCCGTGTGGCTCCCTCGAGGAGACAATGACCCGTTACGCAACGACACAGATCGAACCCTGCACTCCAAGAAGGTCCTCCTCTGCTGCTTCTGGGATTCGAAGGGCATGCTGCACCACGAGCTGCTTCCGCAAGGGCATACGGTTACCGCTACCGTTTACGCCGCCCAACTCCAGAAACTCGCGCAAGCTCTTCGAGAAAAGCGGCCGAGACGAGCTTCGGTGCACCTCCTCCATGATAACGCCAGACCACATGTGGCTAAAGAGACCCACCGCCAAATTGAGGAGCTAGGCTGGGAGACCGTTCCCCATCCACCATATTCTCCAGACCTAGCCCCTCCGACTACTACTTGTTCCGCTCCCTCAAGGCTTTCCTAGGTAAGAAAACCTTCAGCGAATTTGATGGCATCAATCGAGAAGTTGCCTACTTCTTCGACTCGCAGCCTCCTCAGTTCTGGGAGAAGGGGATAGCTGAGTTGCCCATTAGGTGGAGCACTGTAGTGGCTAACAATGGCGATTATATTATTGATTAGTTTTTATTTCATTTTTGGAGTGACAAAAACATAAAAAAAGAAAAAATCACAACAGTGACAGGACTTCATATTCCAACCTCATACCAGCCATCGATATTTCTCCATGCAACTGGCTCAATAAGCGGCAGGTTAAAATTACTCCTCTGCGAGACAATTCTAAGCCGACATATGAATAAAGTTCGACCTCACTTGAATGTGGCTTATTCATTTGAACGGTAAGAGCAGCAGAAGTGGAGCTTACCGTACCATCGATGAACTCAAACGCTTTTCTCCGAATGAGAAACTAGATCCTCGGGAGTGGGGATTATCCTCGCCCGATAGACAAGAAAATGATGCAGACGGCACAAATAAGTAAGCCAGGTACTGTTGTTGGCGAAAAGACATGATTGAAGAGTTATTTCAGCTTGAAGACCAAGTCGCTCATCCAAGTCATGGCCTAGCCGTAGTATGGGCTGTCACGAGCGTATCAGTCAGTCAGTCCACCCCTCTATATCTCCATTTTTTCGAAGTTCCAGTCAAACTCGGATTTTGGTTAACTGGTGACGTTCCTAGTGTAAATTTGTGACGACCCTTCATCACAAATATCGTAATTACTCCGCTTTGCGGGGAAAGAGCGGCTTGAGTCCGCTAACATTGCCCAACGCTTCGGCGCCAGCGCGCCCGTAAGAAGAAAAACAGTAAAGAAAAACCTCCATAACTCCGCTCAGAGAATCGTTCTGCAAATTTTGAAGACAGTTCTGAGTTCACCGTGTCAAGATGAGTACAGTGATGTGCATCTCATTGCAAATGGCCAGGCTGACCTGTTGACCTTTCCTGGTCAGTCGAGCGCTGTCAGTAACCGGAAAAGAAATAAACACCAGTCGAAATAACTGAACAGAACCCATATGATTCATTTCGTTTCTGACCTCAGACGAACCAACATCAGTGAAAGGGTCTAGATTTCGAAAAAAAAAACAGTGCGTTCGATAGAAATGTTTTCCGAGGCTACGAGCGGCCGGGGGATTGCCAGATAGAGTTACGCGTTATCTTTAGGACAATTATCGGTAACTAAGCGATCCCCCGAAGACACGATATGCGGCGGTATGAACTTCGATGAAAACTACTGTTTTAGTTCCTAAAGTTCCATCAATTTATGTCTATGCCTTTCGGTGCCAAAACGGTAGTATATGTGTCTCCACATAGCAAGGCGAGCACCGTAAATTTGATATGGTTGTGTATTGAGAAACATCAAAAAGCATTCTCCATGCAGGGTTAGTGCTTGTTTCATTTGCAGCACGGTGTGAGCAGGCAAACCTATGGTGGTACCGGACGATATGTAGAGCGCGAGCTTAGGCTCTTTGCTGTATCGTTTTTCTTGAGCAAGTGGGGTCTGGGACTGTGCAATAACTGCGGACCTCCTAGCAGAGAGCATGGTAGTTGTTTTTTAGTTGTTTCTTGTTAATAAACTTGACCAAATAATACATCAAAGTTTTCAGGGAGAGTTATGGCTTGATGCGCGTATTGGGCTCATGGTTTCATCCATCCATGCCGGAAGTATTCGAGAAATGGTCAGATCGTATGGAATCTCTTATGGATGGTGGGCGTCACTAACACATCTTTTTTGATAACATCCAGTTTATGCAACTGAGTGCGAAGCCGTGGGACTGGGTACACTACGGAGCGCTTGCATAGAAGCAATTTAACTTGATATCTTCGCAGTCCGACGAAAACGCAGCCTAGGTTGAGCTCATTAAGTGCCTAGCAATGTACGGTAGGATTGTTACGATATCAACTATAATTGTCACAACCGTGTTGCAACTAGATCTCTCCAGTCCTGCCCCTGATGCAGAGTTGCCTAAACTGGGTTGCATGTTCACTCAAAACTAACCACGTGTCCTCTGTTGTTTTACACTATCCCGTGTAACTCCCCGAGCTAAATTAAATCCTTATCCGCATGTAGCCGTTGCCCAGCTTAAAATTCATTTTCCGCCGAAATTGTCGCCATACGGAAGTAGTGATTTGTTGATAAGTAAACTGCATGCTGGGTTCAAGTGCAGGGAGAATGGTCCTGTCTGTCTTGGAAAACTTGCATTTACTCGCCCTGGGAAACTTGCAATTACTCGGGCCGATAGTCATACCATATAAATTGGTTTTTCTGTGTTCCGGCTCTTTCAGGTTCATTTCAACTGACCCACCTTAAAGTATTCGTTTTAAGAAGTGTGCAGCACGTCCTTGCCGAGTCCATCAGGCGAATGTTCACCAGCAGTCGAGTTGAGAGGACGCCGTATAGCGAGGTGGGTTTTGCCAGGTAAAAACGACTCCATCTAGTCAAGTAGCTCTCATTCACATGCCCTCTCACGCGGTTTTGTGTGAGTGCTGAAGCAAAACTCTTCCAAACCTAATGAGGCGACGTTTTGAGAGATTTCAATCGAAATCAAGAGTTGATTTTACTCAGTTAATGTCAGGGGCTTCCCTTTTTTACTTGATCTGAATGCTGATACCTGAACTTTGTTTTTTATACAGGTGGCACGAAGCATGTCTGGAAATGTTGTCGGCTTGTATGTCTGTTGTAGTGGATGGT
The DNA here is from genome assembly GCA_036418165.1 of Cooperia oncophora. Lineage (NCBI taxonomy): Eukaryota > Metazoa > Nematoda > Chromadorea > Rhabditida > Trichostrongylidae > Cooperia > Cooperia oncophora. The sequence goes on from MU915108.1 coordinate 5,701, forward strand.
GAGTGGCGAATGAGCTTGGCGGCAACTATGGGGAAGCAGCTTGATTTGTACAAGGACTTTCCTGAAGAGAAGGTAAGTGATTTTACTTTGAAAGTAACTCAGAAAACTGTTCACTGTTTGACAAAGTATGGAAAAATGGGGGGGGGATACGCGGTGTCTGATCATCACACAGTCACAGTCTGGCGATCTTTCACCGTCCTTTTCTCCCATACTCTCTCAAGATACTAGCGCCGATCGGTTCCTGTCTGTGGCTACATTCTCATATATAGCATTAGCGCGGTTGCAATGGTAAGGCGACCACGCGCGTCAAGGGCGTCATCGCGAAGTATGAACGCTGCCCGAGGTATACGTCTGATGTAAAAAAAGTGAGACTCCAGCTGTTTAGCTTTTTTCCTACGTGTTTTTCTTTTGCATTTCCCGAAATCTTCTGAGAAAATGAGTATCCTGTTCTGAGAGTACTGAGCAGTTTTTTTTTGCTTTTTTCTCGGCAAGGACAAGCAACTCTTCCACTTTTCCTCTACTTCCTCTTTTGAGCGCCACGGCCCACAGTTGAGCTGTCTTCCAGAAGTCCTAAGATTGGTGTTCTTTAGGCGTTTCTTCTGCGATGCCTTGGCACAGCGTTTCTTCTGCGATGCCTTGGCACAGCATTGTCTAAAATTGCACTGAAGCAATTTGTTGTCGATCACCTCATGCTGATGTTCAAGTGAGTGACCTACTTTTAGCCAAGTTGCTGCCTATTTTTTCTTGATTTGCGGCTTATACGGTTGAATATTGTTTTTAGATCTACCCAGCATAATATCCCAACTGAACGGCAGGGATGTGCACGTGGTGTAGGAGCGTGCGCTTCATCACATATGGACTTGGTTCTAGTAGAGCTGGAGAACGTCTCCAAATGGGAGCATGCAAAGAAGAGCTCGGGATTCTTCGGATTCATCAAGGTGGAATATTTCTACTGTTCGAACTGGAAGAATAGCGGAATATTTGGTAAATATTTGAAATTTCTTCAGGACGCGATGCCAATTCGTCAGTACACCGACACGGAAATGGTCTTATTACGAGCTAGTCTTATGCTGAGTTATGGATATGTCGTGCAAGCCTGTCCACTCGATACGCTCACACAGCGACTTCAACAGACAATCATCACATTCTTGAGGCATTATTTCGCGAATAGCAAGGTACTTTTTGGATAATCTATGAGTTTTTAATGATTTCAGATGTGTTGCTTACTTTGAGAGGAATCATTTTCATGCCTCTGCTAGGAGTTCTGTTTGCTACTGAGTTACCTCCGCTTTTAGCTAAGCTATGAAAATGGGATTCTAATGAAAATGGCGCAATAGGAAAAAATTGATTATATTGTCACAATGAATAAGCCGAAGCTACTCAGACCCGTTTTCGCATGCTCTCTCTAGAGGCTCGCAGATGTTTTTCCGAATGACAATTGATAGTTGTCCGAGATGAGAAAAAGGATGAAGTCTTGGCCGCCAATCGCCCTTTTTGGGGTGCGGCACGCCGTCTGCTAGAATAACAATGTCCTATTGAATGCGTTGTGACCTACACATCAGTATTTTTATCCTCCCAGACAAGTCGGAAGTCTTGGTTTCTCTGGCCGGGAGTCAGTCAGGTATTGGATCCAAGGGGCGCACACGTGGTAAGCAGAACCCTTGCCACTACGGCACCCTCGCCTCGATATCCTTGATTCGGAGATTAGATGACTGCATAGCACAACATTCCTAACAGTATTCCTTATTGCTCCCATTTCAGCAAGAAACTGTTGTTCGTGAGGCGATGCTTGAAACCATGCGGCTAATAGCCATTTCCATACATCCATCAAGACTACCTGGAGACTACAGATTTGATGCTCGAAATGAATTGATTGGATATATCAAGGTGAGCGAGAACCTAATTGAATTAACTACCCTTATTTAGAAATACTTTTTCCTTTCTGCTCGCAATGAAGATTTATTTCTATTTTTTTTATTATAGTTTATGTCTCTTTTCCTTGTGCTGAACCCAAAAGCGAATAACGTCATTTCACTTAATTCGCTCTTTTTCAAATTTTTGCTAGACCGTACCCATATTTTGCTAATGTTGTTCTGGATTTCAGGATTACGTGCAAAGCGAGACACCTGAAATGCTGTCTAGCTCTCTCCGGCTACCTGGCGGCAAAAGCTACTGCGGCTCTTGTGTGAGTCATGGGTTATCTTGCTTCTATGCTACTGTTGCTACCATTGCAGACGCCTCGAACCTGCTCTGAGTGACGATGATGTTTGGGATTTGGGTTGTGTATTGACGCAGTATATTTTGCCCATGTGTCGTGAAAAGAGCGGACTAAAAACGGTGAGTGTGGCCCTAACTTTCAGGCTGCGTTTCATGCTTTGCATAAGCGTTTGTACGCCAGCGTTTTGAGCGCTGCGAGCTTACGGCAGCGTTTTGAGCGACTGCCTGCGAAAAGCTCAACAGCGGACCGTTCAGAACGCTCGCGTACGCGGGATCGATACATATTCTATCGTAAATGCTCAGAACGCTTCAAACGTGCCGTACGCTCAGAACACTGACGCAGAGCCGCTCTTATGCTGTTATAGTGAGCTGTAATCGGTAGAATTTCATAGGTTTTACCAAAGAGACACGTTGTATCCGTTGTAGAGATGTCTTGCTGTGCAATTGCTAGGTGCATTGGTGTGCATTTCTTTTCGTTCCCCAACTCCCTTTCACTCACCTTAGGTTTTGTCACAGCTCTCAGATCAGTTCATTCATCAGTTTTTTCTTTCTGTAATAATGAAAGCTGTCGCAAAGTCTGACTATTAAAAAAGCTTTGCCTATTCACCTATCTTCGGCCTTTCGTTTTAGTTGGCCTATGACTTGTTCGACTACGCATCGACGTCGATTTCATCGTTTACGTCGTCTAGTAGCCGTGCCAGTACAAAGAAGGTATGCTGTTTTTAAACACTTCTCTACCATGTTTCCTCTACCCTTTAAGTTGCTTGCTTCTTTAGAGCTTCTGCACTGTTCTTTCTTCTCCTTAACATAGCTCATTTTTTGAAAATCCCCAAATAGCCACTAGAATTTGCTTACCGGCGCAGGGCTTCTTGCATTTCTTCACTATGGCTTTTGCAGTGCTATCAGCTTCGCATCCCACTTAATTCTTCAAATTGTCAGTCGCTGCCGGACAGACTCCCTGACATTTTCTCACGGAATTCCGTCTTCATAGATTGCAACAAGGGGCGATGCCTAACAAGGCCCTGCGTGGGCGCGGGGCTACCGCTTGAGGGAAGAAGAAGGATCTTGTGCTTCGTCATCCTGTGCGAAGTCAAGTTCTTTGATGGTGCACCTCATGAGCAGACTGTCTCTCCCCTAACTGACCTGTCCCTGCCGAGGGAAAACTTTTTTTGGAATACTAAGGATGCAATGAATTCTGTGTATCGAAATGAGGATCTTTTCTTCCCTTTCGAACTTTCTTCACGTCAATGAAATATAACTAAAAAAGAAATAAGAATTATAATTGACAAAAGAAAAGAAGAACTGATTATTCAAAGGTGGTATGATTTCTGCATCCACGAAGTGGAACAAGGACATTTATCTGAAAGTGTTGAAACTGGGAAATTTTGAAAAAAAAACTTATCGGTCGTTGATATTTTCAAATGTAATATGATGACAGCCTGCCCCCCCCTTAGTAGCGCTTCTAGTACAGTTGACTTTCTACAGCGGTTCGTGGTTGGTGATGGTAGAAGTTTAGCGCTTCTCTTAAGTTCCCAGCTGGAACCCGTTAGGAGTGATTGTTGAATAAATCTGCAAGTTAAGATTGATGATGACGAATCCGCGACAATTATGGATGCTACGGTGGCGCAATACGGAAACGCACTGGAAGCGATAGTCGAAATGCGACCGACCGTTGGTACAGTTACACAGCTGCTGAAGGTTCGTTGGATTGGTGTTATTAGTAACTGCTGTTCTACAATATGCACCCACATATCCCAGAACTGTGGAGGGCGTGGCTGCATACTCCGCTTGAAGTCAGTGTAGGATGTGTTTCGTGGGATATTTTTGTTTAAGACAATGGTCTTGCTGTCTGGTGGTGGACAGAGAATTGTTCACAATGTCCCAGAGCTGTATTATCCCACCAGCTGCTGTCACATTTGAATGAATACGCATCCGCCTCCTCTGTCTCTGGGATATGAAGTGAAATGGATGTACTTCCAGATGCTGCTGCCTTATTACGGAAAACTGGCTGAACATGAACGTAGCAGGTCGATAGATGCCACTGTACAAGTTTTACGTGTGTATCTGGACAGAGCTGAGGATATAAGCATAGGAGTGAGTGTTTTGGTAGGCAGAGTTCAGACTTCGTCACGCGACGCGCGTCAACCCGCTACCATTGCATCAGCGCTTAAGCGCTATTGACCGAAATGGCGTCCAAACGGGCTCGATCTGCACCGACTTCATTGTTTTGGGTAAGCGTGGAGGAACAGAAGAGTGCGAATTGCCCTATCTTGTATCTGGCACCCTCCTATGTTTCCATACTCTCCCGAAACACTAGTGGTGCGCCTCAAAAAACACCCGTCTTTGGCAGCGTATATGTCTATGGTATTGGAGCGGTGTTGCAATGGTAGCGCGTCGATGCGCGTCATCGCGAAAGCTGAACGCTGCTGCAGTGTTCCGGAGGAGATAACGATGTTCGAATCACGATTTTCAGATAGCGAGTGATTTTGGACCGTTGTCATCGTTGTTAGCCCGACTTACTCCTCGTTTGGTTGATTCGTTGGCGCTTGTACGTCATCAGTCTCTTGTGGCTATTCATTACGCATTTCGTCTTGCTAATGCGTATAAGGTATGCGATATGAGCAGAACAGACAAAGTCGTTAAGCGACTGAATACCGTATATTTAGGGCCATGGCACGCTCACAGATTCCACACTGTTCAGAATTGATGAATTTGCCCGGACGTATCTGAATAATGAAGGTCGTCTCGATGTTAATGATGCTAAGAAAGCAATAAGGAAAATGGCGGAGGTGAGTGGAACATTCCTGAAATGGTTTTTCCCCGTTTACTGGCTTCATGACCTTGAGCTGCTGGTTAAGGTAATAGAGTCGCGCTTACCACAATGCCAGATGCAGACCTATCTGTCAGCGCTATTCGAGATGTTGACAGATCGTCAGAGTCAGGTACGTTTACTCACATTTTGTAGGTTTTGACAGAGCGCGGTCCATGGTCTTGCTGTAGTTACAACGAGCGTAGCAGTTTTGAAGGGTATGACCCTGATCGGTGTCAGTTACCTTCTTTAGAGAGCTTCGGAAAACAGGATCCTCCCACTCCCCCCTTCCACAAAATAACTACAGGCCCTTTTTCTCGAAATTTTCCGGAACTTTTTTAGTTTTTACCAAAAACTTTTGTCTAGCGGGAGGGGATATATAGCGCTTGTGAAAAGTCAACAACTGCTAGGAATTTCTTAGAGGCTCGGGGCAACTTTTTTCCGAAGGCGAGTGTTTTAAGGCTAAAGTGCAATTCTAACCCACAACCTCCCTCGTTTGTTCATGCGGTAACCAGTTTCAGACCAGCATGGTTAAATAGAGACCAGCTTCGCTATAAATATTTCTTGCGTAAGACTAATGTGCATCGGACCATCGTAGAAGCTACTTCACCAACCATACTGCAAACAGGAAGCACATTTGAACATTCAGGTCTCGTCAGCTGCCGCTCAGTTGCTCACATATGCCCTGACGTGTCGTGGAGCGGTTCTTGTCCACGAGGTTGCCTGTTTTTTTTGGTTCACCTGCAGCAATTTTCAGGGCGATTACTTCCTTTTTCAGGCTGATACATTGGTGACAACAATACTCGCTCGATTACCAGAAGTGCATTCCTGTGTTCAAACGTACACCGATCTGATGGCAGCTCTTGTTGCATTTGCCACTCATCAACAAACGGTCGTGTGTGATGTGATGTTACGCCAACCGCTGCCGTATTCTGTGTTAGTTATTATACTTTAATTCGTGAGCTTTTACTTAAAAAAGTTTTACTGAGGTTCTGGCTTCAGCACTGAAAGGATCTTTTCGGCGCGCTTTCCATCGATGTGCCAGCCCGTCTAGGTAGCCTTTTCGAGTGACACCGTTCAAAAGATAGGTAGCTAGAGACGATCTTCCAAAGATGGTAGCTAGACGATCTTGCTCCATCTTCACATAGAGTTCAAGAGCGAGATAACGGGACTAGGGAAGCAATGGTAGTACACAATGCCCCCGGAAACAGCGCCTGTTTTCTGTGATCTTGTGCGTGAGCATTCATTGGTCAGGGTCAGGATACGTGCAGGTTCAGAAAGAGTCCGCAAAGAATGGTAATTTCCCCCTCCCTCCACCTTTTCTAAGTGAATTTTTGCTCTCATTTGAATTTCGTTTAATGGGTGGAACGTGCAGCCATGCTGAATAGGCACGAATAGTAGGTGCACCTAAGGTACGATACTTTGCAGTGTTCACCTGTTGTTGAACACCTCATTTTTCCATCTTGTCTGTATATGCTAAGCATAATCAGCTACTTTGTTATAGGCAGCTTTTGGATGCGTGGGAATGCTTGTCCAGGGAACGGTCGTTGTTCCGTGAAACACTCTTGATTATCTTCTGGAACTGCTAACAGGCGCGCTGGAACATCCGTATGACGTTATGGATACTGGAGGCGGTAGCTCTGTGAAGATAGTTCACGTAGAACCGTGCCAGTATACAGCTGCTATTACGGAAGTTATCAAGGTAGGTCGACGTGTATTCATATAGAAAAACTTAGATCTCTTATTCTCAGACTGCCTGAGCTATATTTGCCCGACTGGCGCAGTTCCGATGGGGGATAGAGCAGGTATTTTGCGCTTTCGCTACTTCCCATCGTCGTGTTTATTGCTTTACAAGAGGTCGCGTTCATTTTCTTTTACAATATTTGACTGGTCATCTCTACAATATTTGGCTGGTATAACTTCTTGGCTACAGGATTTTGCAGGTCTCCTTTTGAGAACTCGATACGTTGATGGGAAGGAGCAAAAAATGCAAAATTCCTCCCCCCGCGGAAGCCTGCGGCTCCCAGTTTCATGCATTAACGAATAAAACAAATCCTGCTGAGTTAAAACTTTATGCACTGGAGAAATTCACGTATTCCTTTCAGCACGGAGAACCAGAATGGACATTATATGAGAGAGTACCGGTGCTTATCGCCGCAATGTTTCACATGATTTGTAGCGTTTCGGATACGCAGTTTCCAGTGGTTGTGAAGGAGAATAAGGACGGTTGGTTGAGAGATTCTGACACTCTTAAAATGCAATCATTTTGTGGCTTTCTATGTCTGACGCTTGCTGTATTAAGGATCGAAGCAGCCTCTCATTATAACTCCTGAGTTGAGACGTTCTGCTGAGAGACCTGCAGGTTTGGCTGTGGCAGCGCTCAAGACGCTGTTATCCCATGTTGTACACGTTATCAGAAACACAGCTCCAGTTGCCTGAAGAATTGAATTTCCGTGCGCGAGGTAGCGTAAGCCCGCTCTAGGCAAGACTCTTGCGCTCCCCTCCCGCCCCTTCCCCGTTCAGAATGCCGGAAGTTATGCCAATGAATAGCTTGATTCACTGATGTCTCCGTCCGCCATTCCATACGCGAACGTCACAGTCCGTCACGCCATACCGCCAGCCAAAGGTACGCATGATTGCTGGAGGCTGGCGTTTGTCACCAGCGCTATTGGTGGAAGGATAGCGAGAAGGTATTTGGCCACCCCCCCCTCCTTCCCTCCCCCACTCAGCATTTCCTCCAGTATGTCCACAACCGCGCCACCTCCAACCATCGTGCCCATGCCTTTGAACCCTTCCATGACTCTTATCTGGACTTTCTAACAGCCTTTCCAGAACTATGTCAACAGCTGTCATTGAGGATATGAATCAGGCGAGAGGATGGACGGAATGCCTTGACCGAGAGTTATTCATAGGCGCGGTTGGTATTTTCAACGCTTGACTCTTTTATAGGGGTAGTTCGGTGACGAAGGGTATTTTGCACGTTTGCTACATCCTGTCGATGCGTCGACCCATCTAGGCAGCCGTTCCGTGAGCTTGCAAGTGTTGTAGTCTTATCGTGGTCGCTGGACCAGCTTGCTCCTTCACAAGTCACAATTCACCAGAGTAAAATTGTAGACCGGAAGTAGGGATTCAGCAAAAGTAAAATACTCCCTCCCCCGTCGCCGAACTGTACCTTCACACGTCAGTTCTAATTACTAATCACTCTTCAAGTAGGATACCTATCAGAAAGAATTGTCTTACAGATTACAGTATTGGTTCGTTCTTTGGTAGAACACCGACCAGAATGGGTTGGATTCGCTAGCAAGAAGTGTGATGGAGAAGTCAAGCCATGAAAGAGAACCGATGCGCCTGGCAGCTGTGATTGTGTCTTCAGCACTTGTGAAGAAGTAAGGTGTTCTGGTTTTGCCAAGTCAAGGTGATCCTCCTGTAGGCTTACCGCACACTGCTTGTTGATTATGGGCCGCTACCCGGTTCTCCTGCGTGCTTATTGTTTTGGCAACTGTGTGAGAACCTTCAGGTCAATCGACCGTTTTGGTTGAGGCCAAGACGCGGGAGTGACGCAAATTCCGCTCCCGCAATGTAGCCATGTGCTGCCTAGGCGAAAACAGAGTAGCGTTGTGCGCACTTGTTGCTGTCACGTACTCAATCTCATGCGCAGTTTAGAATACTGTACCTTCCATGTTTTCCTAACCTTACCTATAATAATATCTTTTTTTTTCGCTGCGCCATCGGTATATCCATATTCCCGCCGGTTATATTTGCATTTGTTGGCCCCAACATTCACTGTACTGCGTGTCGAAGGCTAGCGGTAAGCATTACAATATTGTGAACGTGACCACAATTTCAGATGTCCGGACTCCAATGGGGACTTCAATGAGAAATTACTTATTGACAGTGTACGGTTGCTGGAGAATTCTCTCACAGATCAGAGCTTGCGAATACGAAAGGTGAGCGTATGATTCATTTTTCATCATTTTTGCAGACGATCTCGTTATTTTGATTTGCCTCTTTATTCAGCTATGCGTCCGTGGCTTGGGTGAGCTATCCGAATGCTCATCGGAATCGATCGCAGAACGGTTCGCGAGCATTGCAGTTGAAGCTGCAATGGGAGGCCTTGATGACCTTGGAGACAAAAATGATACGGTACTTGGTTACGGATGGAAATATAAAAGAGTTTTCAGTTTGGTTTCATACGGCAGTGCGTTATTTAGGTAGCAATGGAGTCAATAGTGGCTTTGAACAAGCTCGTCTCGAAGACGAATGACGCTCAGCTGCATTCGATACTTCGTCAGGTTCTTCTGAAGATTCGTCCATGTTTTGAGAAGGTGAGCTTGTCTTCTCTTCCAGTCTCACTCATATTCAGTACTTGACTCCAGCAGTTCATAAGGTCCAGTGGGGACCAGCTATTGAAGCTCTCAATGGCTCAATTGCAATTTCAGGAATCGGCACCATTACGGGCAGCATCGTTTAGCCTCTTTGGCGAGTTGGCTGCTCGTATTGGTGGCGAAAACGAAGAATTTATGTCACATCTTCACGCAAACATCGTCGCGCTTCTCCTGCATCTCAACGATGAGGACGAAAACGTGAGAAAGGTACGTGAATAAAGCTAATTTCTAGGCTTCAAGGTATCTTGTACGTTTCAGGCATGTAGTACGACATTCAATCAAGTACACCCATTATTCAATGTGGGAACCTTTTCGTCGGTTGTCGAAAGGGAAATGAAAGGTGGCAGATTACCGGCCAGTTATACGGCAGTGCAACGGGATCTGGCTAGTGTTTTGGTCAGTTTATTGCTGAAAGCTACTCGAAACGGGCTACTCGTAAGGATCCCAGCTCAGATCACCCAGCTGTCCGGTGGAGTACCCGTTCAAAACTTCTTCTTAGGAACCCTTTGATTGATATATTGCTGCAGATGCTGGGGCTAGTCAAAGGACTGGGTTTGGCGCGGCGCCAGCTCCTTTCCCACCAATTGTTGACGCTTGCACACTTCAAATTTTGCTGGATGGCAGGCTGGCGTCCCGAAAACCCAAACCCCTGGATACACCCAGCACTTTTGGTAAAAACCGGCAACTTTTGGATAAAAATCGGTAAATTTCCCGTAAAAGTGGTAGGAGGTTGGGAAAGTTTAGGAACTGCGTAGGTAGAATAGGGAGCGATCGTGCCAGATTAGTTTTTTTTGGGAGTGGGGCGAGCTGTACAGACAGCGGCAATTATTATATTACATCGCATTGCTGTAACTGGTAGATGCGCATGTGTGTGTTTTAGAGAAGATCTTTTTTTTATTCTACGAATTATCCTTCTTTCTCACTGCATGGTTTAGGCGATTTATCCATTTCCTGTATCGAGTGAAAATCAATACGCGTGACAGTGCAGTAATTACTTCAAAGTTCGTAAATGGGCACGTAATCGGCGAGCGGAACGCAAGCGCCTTTTTGACTGGTCTATCTGGGCAGTTTTGAACACCACAATGGCGGGCCATCATCAGCAAAGATCTTGTATTCTCGAGTCGTTTTGGCTTTTCAGTTTGATGATTTTGATACAAGGCATTGTTTGTATGTTACAATGCAACATTTCAGGTCTTGTTCTGCTTCTGCGAGACCCAGAAGATGTGAGCGTAAGGATAGCTGCCGCCAAAGCTGTTGGAAGCCTCCATGACTTTGCTTAAAGTATTTGAATGTGAAAGTTCTCTGGATGTGGTGTAAGGTTAGTAGTTCCCACAACATTACGCAGCAAATGTAGCTCAAGAATCCTCTTGCTGAGCGCTTTCTAAGCGAGACATGTGTCCTGGCCCGAATATCGAATACCCTGTTGATAAGTGCTGTCGCCAATCGCGGAATTGCGCTTAGGAGTTTTCAAAACTAATTTAGAGTGGAATCACTGACACTGGCCATATTTTTTATTCGTCGACGATTGGCCATGGCGTGCTCGTCCGTGTCATTCGCGCCAGACTACTTTTGTGGCACGAATTCCGTCAGGAGAGAAGGCGGGGGTGGAGGAAGGCTGGGAGGCAGGGCGACGCACATCTTTAGTGATTCATCACAACAGGGGGTCGTATTTTGCCGGATGGAGGGGGGGGGGCTCGTAACGCATGGCCCATGTTGAAGTGGAGAGAGCGGTGATACACGGTACAAGTAAAAAGAAGCTCAAAAGGGACGATGTAGATGACAATAAATAGAACTAGGCACTATCGAACTATTCCTAGGCCAAAAACTAAAAAAAATATTGCTGAAACTTTTTCCTCCTTCCTCACAAAAAACTTCAAGACACTTCGCCCCCCAACCCTCCAATCTCCCAGTCTGGTCTAGAGTAATATGCCAATCCACTTCGCAAATCTCGAACAGAGAATACGCATTGCAAAAGCTACTCTGAAACCGTAGAAATTGAATCGCTGAGAATTCACAAACAAAACAAACTCAACAAAACAATATCAAATCAACAAAAACAAACAAAGTAATTCACAATAAAAAGGATAAGAAAAAACTCACCGCTCAGCTGGGAACCGGAACTATGGATTACTTTTGAATTTTGGCTGTTCGCGGTCAGCGCGCTCATACAAGCGCATTGGTGCGCGCTATTTTACGGTTTGGAGCCAATTTCAAGCCAAACACGTGAAAAGTACCCCTCATTTGAACACCCATAACTTCGTTGAAAGTGAAGCTATCGGAGAGGGGTAAGTGGGAATGAGTAGAGCTAGGTTGGTCTCTTATCACCTGAATTAAGCGATTTCAAAAACGGTTCCCGTTCCAGAGATTTTCCCGTTGTGTTGCATTCTTTGTGATCCATCTGTGATCATTTTTGCGAAGCCGCGAGTCGCTAAGCGTTTTTGGACGTCCATGGCAAGCTTCATACACGACCTTTCGTAAAAAAAGAACTGTGCCGGAAGCTTGAAGATTTCTACTTTCCCAGCAAGGTTTTAATTTCCTTCCTAGACCTACTATTCGAAAAAATTCCCCGTTGTGATCATTTTGTAATCACCCCCACGACACCGAAAAATCAACCCCTCCGAGGCCAGGAAACCTCCAGTTGGCTCGAAGACTTTGGTATGCTTCTAAAACACATGTTTTCGCAAAGGGTATCAGGAAATAGGCCATTGGGCGCCAATTGGCATCACCTCTGCAATGCGCCATGCATGGGGCTTTCACGCAGGTGTTTGGAAGGTGTAACTTCTAGATAGGGCTTCCCAATTGCAAGCAAATGTGCTCTTGCAATCAGAAAAGTCCGGGAATGTTTTTTCCTCTGTTTATTCGTCAGTCGTAAGTCCTTTCCATTGTTTATAAATTCATGGTGTCCTTGTGGGCGGTGATCGTAGCTCCTATCATCGCCCCTTCCTCGTACGTATTGTCAGTATGCTACACCAGCGCCAGAGTGCTGGACGTGCTTGGGACGTACGTAGGTACTGCGACCCCCCTGCTCGACAGCAAAATTTTGTAAAAAACCAGAAACTTTTTGGGAAAAAATAGACAAAGTGGTAGGAGGTTGGAAAAATCTAGGGAAGAGGTAACGTGGGGAGGGGGTCGTACTTGAAGATGGAATTAGGGGGGGGGTCGTATTTTTCAGGAAATGATCACAACGCAATGGCGTGCCCTGGGCGGAGGGTCGTAATTGAAATCTTC
>MU915109.1:8133-18684 GCA_036418165.1 Cooperia oncophora
CACTAACTTGTACTTAGGGCGTTCCTGCAACTTATTGCACACTCCTTATCCCTGAGACGGAGCGGGCGTGGCACTTGAGCATGACGAGGAGTTGGTTACTCTTGGGATATTTTTTTGAAACAACTGTCATCTCGTCCTGTGTACAGCAAAAACACGGCCACGACTGCGTCAAACCGTAAGTATCACTCCGAGGCCAAGCCACACTCACATTTGGTTGAAGTACGCAACCAGCCTACCACATCTAAGGAACTTTGATCAAAGATATAGATGGGCGGCATAGCATTTAGTAAGCCGCTACAATTCTGAATGGAAGTAGAATGTATGCCGTTTCCTAACAGCGGGTTGATAAACGACATAGAATTCATCCTTTTCATTCTCTGCTCCAATCGGAATGCCGTAGAAGAGGCCATCGTTGGTCAGCGATCAGTACCCAAAAGCACGTGAAGAAAATAACATTGCGATACAGTGAAGAAAGAACCTTTTTTTCAAATGGACCAAAATACCTCGAGAATCCTCGAGAGTACGTCAAAAAGTGTTGATAGCAAGACTGAGGGCACACTATTGGAAATGTCTTGGAGCACCTGTCAGATTTCCGGGAATAAAGTGAATACGTAAACCAAAACCTTCGTAAAAATCAAAAACTTTCGAAAAACAAGTAGTTGTTGCAGAAAATACTGGAGTATGTCAGATGCATTGAAATATGTGGGCATGATAAGCCTTCCTAATGCTGGCGGTTGAGTGAGCACTTTCTTGGGTGAAGGCGCTATTCAGTGCCCTACGAAGGAACGCGACATTCCTCCCGCTAATCGTACTTACCCTACACGTTGTTGATTTGTCATGCCCATCACCACTAAAGGAGGCGGAGGTGGTGTAGTGACAAGTGGCGCGCTTACCACTCGCGCGGCGCCGGGTTCGAATCCCGGGTCGACACCCGCCCAGGCCAACCAAGCCTTCTACCCTCCGGGGACGGTAAATTGGTACCAGATTCGTCTGGGAGGATAAAACACTGACTTGTACATCGGCTGGCCACCGCAAGTCATTGTATAGGCCACATCGCATTCAATAAGCCACTACGATTCTGAATGGAAGTAGAATGCGTGCCGCATCCCACAAAGGGATTGATATCCTTCTTCATCACCGCTAAAGACAAACTGGATACTCACCTCCGTGGATACTGGTCTTTTCTATGGGCAAGATGAGTGAGACTTGCAGTAGCATGTCACTTTCTCCGGTCAAGGTGCACGGGAACGATAGAAAATATTGGTATCCTGGTGCTGTATCCATACTCCGTTCGCGCGGCTGTGGCCTGCTACGCGCCTAACTATAGTCGAGCGCCTTCCTGTCTGCGTCCTCCCACTTCTGATTGTTCTCTATCGCACAGTGCGTGTTTAGCTGTGCGATCTTGATCTGCAAGTGCTCCAGCTTGGGGATAGTGTGCACGGGTATGGAAACGGAACCTGAGCAGCACTGCCTTCTAGACCCCTCCCGTGCACTTTTGACCAGAGGGTGTAGAACGTTACTGCAGCTTCGGACCGGAGGTGAGTGTACAGTTTGTCCTTAATCAATCCATGGAGTCCTTTGTCAGGCTGTCAAGGAAAGGGAGCGTGTTCTCAGTCACGGGTTCGTCTGCAGTATGATGCCTAAGGCCGTAGCGGTGTTATATTGTCCCCAAGCGATAGCATGCTCGTATATTAGTCATTCGAAGTTAAAAACGACTTGTAACTCGCTTTGGAAAAACAACTCTTCTTAGAGTACCATCATTAAGAAGCACTTTGCCCAGCTCTGCTGGTGTAATAAACTTAACTACAATAGCGCTATCTCACAAGTGCAAGACAGCACTTTCATGCTGAAACTGCAACCTTTTGCGACAGGTCCTCCAGAAACTGATGAGTATGTGGAGTGTACGAATGTCAACCTTACAGGTTCGAGGAAGACCACCGTGACAAGAAGTGCCGTCCAATTACAGCGAGATTGGTTTCAATTTTTTTGTAGGGAGTTTTTTGTTAAACTATAGGGGCCCAGAACTAGTTGAGGGAAATAGCAAGACGATAATCAGAAAAAGGAGCATAATCACGGCTCGGCAGACCTACATTACTACGGGAACGAGTTGCACGATTATACTTAACAGCCATTCAACGGGAATGATTAGGCTAGAAGGGGACGAACGTTGTCTTCCTGCTTTACGATGGACGGAGAAGGGTTGCGGGGAGGATGCTTTGCTGGGCAAGCTTATATTTCTGACTCAAGAGCTACACCGGCTCCAAGCAGGGTCGACTGAGCCTTACCGCTCTCAAGATCAACTGCTTAGTGCTTGATTCACCCAGAAGTTCTAAACCAAATGCTTCTTCATGAGGTATTCCCAAAAGTCATTGTCTAAGCTATATGGCACTAAACAGCTATTGCTATTCGGTAATTAAAGAAGCATGCGTTTCAAATACCTTGGAAAAGGCTGACCAGCGCCAAGAGCCTTTCCCTTCAGTCCTATTTCCGTTGTTTCCGCTTTATCCCTTCAGAGAATCTAGTAGCTCAGTGGTCCCATGACCCCTATTCTTTGACACGTTGACTACGAGCCACATTCTTCGTGACTTGCCTATAGGACGGCACATTTTTCTTCATTGCAATTGAGTAATTTTCAAATAAATGAATGACACTGATCCAAAAGTGTCAAGAGATGCCTGAGACGAGTAACGAATCCTAAATTTTTGACACAATTTACCTTTTACTGTCTTCCAAAATCAGGCCAGTTTTCCGAAATTTTCTATGAAGACCGATTTGGCATAGTTGGTCCCCGTGCGTAGTTGGACCTCCCAGACATGACTTTCGCATTTGCCTGGCACGAAACTGCCTGGCACCCGCTCGCTGGGTCATTGTGGCATATACAAGCCGGGCGCTGATGGTTTCGCCATGAGCAGGCGAATTACTCATTTCGAGGCTCAAACTACGCCTAGGTTGGAAAGCTTTCCACGCATTTGCGGCTGACTTAAAGGTTTTTGGCGCGGGGCCTTGTGACGCAGATCGCCAGGCAGTTTTCGTGGCAAGCCAATGTGATAATTCATGATGGGAGAGGGGGACGAGCTACCCCTGGACACAAGCTTTCAGCTTAATCCGAATGACCGTAGTAGAGGTGTTTGCGCCAACGCCTGGGCGCCCGGCGCCAGGTACGTGGTCTGGTCCCAGCGGTTGATATATTCGCTTACCGACAGGGCCCAAGCTACCTCTAAGCGATACCTGAATCGCGCGTGAGCATAGAGACGATCTCTTCTTCAAGAATTATTTTCCGTGGTGCTCGTCCTCACCAAGTTCATTTTAGGCAGAAAATAAGGGTCTGGCATCCAGAAAGGGATGCCTTGAGGCGTCGAAATTTTTATCCATTGATCACATTCCAATCAGGCTACTCAATCCGAGGTCAGAGTCACTTTCTTATAATTTCTTTTTTCACAATCCTTAATCACATTCCAGTGAAACCAGTTCGTAACCTTAGGGTGTATAATTGAGGCCATCCTTCTTTCGTCGTCTGTGAAACCTATCCACATAGGTCCGCGTCACGAAAACGAAACCGCGCTGCCCCCAATTGCTAACGCCCCTGGGTGACTTTGACGACTTGCGAAATCGGGTTCGGGTTACGACAACGATGATGAATATCACCAGTGGTGCTAGATTCCGCACCGTCTCACTATTGTGACCAACATAATACGCAAAAGCGTTTCGAAGACATTTCAAAAAGTGGCAAGTGGCTATTGAAACAATCAAGCTAAAGAAGGTTTCCCCATGTTTCACAATAACAGGCACATTTTCAATAGACTTTTAAGCAATAAACAGGACCCTTGCAGACCAGGTGATGGAAAAAAGAAATGAGGTGCGCACCGTGAACAGAGAATGAGGAGTGAGGACCATAACTAGAGCTATACTTCCAATTAGCAAGCAGCAAGTTCACTGGATCCACTTGAAGATCCACCAGAAACCAAAACACAGCGAATTAAGGAAGGCCATAAAATGGTGAATAGCTCCCATTCCTTGAACGAGCAGAAAAAAAAAACTTGAAAACCTTGTTGCGAAAAACTGAAAGCCCATAAAAGATCTAAAGCCTCTTGATTTCTTCGGTTCATCTGCGCTGTTTGCTCTTATGGCTCTACGCAAGGGGCTGTTGAAATATCTCGTAATCGGGTAATTTAGCCAGCGACCGGGAACTTAAATCATTTCTATGGGTAACGAGACTCCTTGAGGGTATAAAGCAAAATTTCATTTAGTTGTCATCAATGCTGTTTTAATTATCCATGGCGAAAGAAGACCAGGATGACTGATGCGACAATGTTGAGGAAATGATTACTGATTGAAAAAAATTGAGAAAAATAAATGAGAAAATGATTAAGTGATTACTTCTTGTTCCCCGCCTTCGTCGAGGGCGTTTTTCTGCGATGTGGGAGGCGGTAATTAATGCTCATTTTAGGGACAAGTAGGAGAAATATTTTTGGAGGGCATGAAAATTTAGTTTTCCGAGCAAGCAAGACTATTGAGGTTACGAGGGACTACACTAAAAACGAATTTTATTCAGAATTTTCTGCCTTTTCCTTCATACCTCTTCCGAGAATACATTGAACACCCACCGTACTTACACGGATACATTTCCTCGAATGAAATTAGTCATGCTGGGCCATATTATTTGAGGTTAGAAGTTGGAGGTACATAGCACAATCGCTCGTGACCTCTCCTGAACACGCACGGGAGAAATCGCTCCTCCGATCACCATCGACAAACTCCTATTCTTATCACGATCAAAACACCGGTTTGTAATACAAGTTGAAGTACTGATTATTGAGGGCATATCGCCCTCTTGTGCCACCACGATTCTATGTGGAAGAAGAGTGCACTTCGAATTTTGAGAAAGAAGTGGTCAACCTCAAGATCACTTGTGCGCGGAGTTGGACTCGCGTACTGTAAACAGATCAAGGCTTTCACAACAGAGACGCCAGCAGCGGAAGGACTTGCAAAGCCTTGGAACTGCAACCTTCGAATTTCGACTTTCCACCCACATAGAACTTGTACGCTCGCTCATATCATCTTGGGACTTTGGAACCATCGGGAGCTTAATGAACGTCTACATAGATAGAAAATGTTGAAAGGAACGAAAGAATGTAAGGAGGACTAAAGGTGAGCACGACACGTACGAAGCTGACCTGCAGCGATGCTCATTATTACAAGAGCTGTAAACGATAACGCGTTTTGCTTCGGACGTCTCTGAAAAGAATTCTCGTAACATGGCTTGCGCGAGCGATAATATATTAGGTTGTCCCAAAAGTTCTGGGACACTTTCAGACTTTTTTCCGAATTAAGTTTATTCCAGTGGGAAGCAATTTTGATCAGCTATATGTATGTCACCTTCATTGGCAACTTGTTGCCAATCACTACGCAGTGTGTGGTTGCCCTGCTTCCAGAAGCCTCTTAGTTCTGTGGCCAGAAAGGCAGCTGGGTCATTTTCGAGGTACTATCAAAAATCGTATTTTTTTACCAAGAAGATGGCCGCTGTGGGATTAGTTTGGATGGTTGTCGGAAAGAGCTAAGTCAGGGCTACACGAAGACTGTGGTGGAATTCCCCAGCTAAGCTTCGGGATCTCGAGCAGTTGTCGTTTCCAATGTTTGACCCGAGGTGTGGTGGACGTAGGCCAAACATTGCGCTCGGTTTTGGGACCAAATGGTAGAGATTTTCCACCCCACTTTGCAGTTGATTACAATAGGGCTCCCTGGTTACCATAGCGTTGGAAGGAGGGAATTCCGTTTCGAGAGCGGAGAAAGGTACCCCACCACATACACAGCCTCACCGCCCTACTGGATTGATAGGATTGCGCGATCGGTTCTGCCACTTTCGGGATCTAGCCGGTGGCGCTCCCAGGAGTGATTCAACTAGAGGCACCCACTCCATATCCAGTTACAGTGCTGTTCAACCAGCCTGTACAGCGGAAGAGGGAGAGAAGTTGTAGACAGTACCCACATGTGCTCCCCTTGGAGTACTGGTCAACTCATGAGAAAAATTTTGATCGAACTTCATAACTTTTCTAAGGGAGCGAGGCCTTCTCTCATTTGTGCTTTGGGACCAGTCAAGTGTAAGGAATAGATAGCAAGTTGATTTGTACGTATTGGTTTTAATCAAGGAACAGTAGGTCCAAATCCAAGGCAGGTGGCCTCCTTGGACGAAGTTTTTCACCCGGATAGAAGTCACTAAAGCAGAAGCAATTGAGCCATTCCAAAGCCGTACTGTGGAAGCTAACATCAAGATCTAAATAAGGGAAATGCCGCTTATGGCTCGAACCACGTTGTGGCTTGGTAGAGATCCATATAGCGAAGTGTGTCGAAAATGATGAATTTCAATTACCGTTTTTCATATGAGAGCCAGCGACTGCGAGGACGGTGAAGAAGAAAAGCTGATGGAATGCTTACTCACCACTTCCCATAGACCACCATCAAGCTTGGATCTCGAAATCGGCTGACGGAAAAAATCTGATACGAAGATCAAAAAGTGTCCCAGACACTTTTGGACAACCGTGTTGTGCAGTGATAAATATATCCCGTTATTCAAAAGTCACTCAGAAAATATCGGCCTGGTGGGGGCATTTGCTAGTTTTCGTCGATCGCTGCCGATGCCTAACATGAATTTCGGTTACCCATGAAGAAGGAATCAACCGAAGAAAGAAGTGGCATGGCATGATGCCACCCTAAGCCGAGCAGCGCCAAAAATTCTTCTGTTGCAAAGGTAGCAGGTACGGGTCGACTGAATAAAGTAGCTCTAGCGGTAAAGTGTGTTAAGAATCATTCTGTACTATGTGTATGTGTATGTCTGTCTATATGTATGTGTATGTCCAAACGGACAATTTAAAGGGCGCTGTCTTGGGTTACGGTATCGTGGCGGTAATACTGAAGTTAGCTTCTTGTGCTTAGGTGCCGCCTACCGTCGGCACGCTCCTGAAGACCACAATCTGTCGGGCCCAGCTCCATCATCCAGTGAGGTCTTTTGCAGATTTGTGAACGACGAAAAGCAGCAAATGTACCACTACGTGACTGCGGTCGTTGTTTTTGCCAGTATCTCAGGAAGTTACACTTACAATCCTGATGGGAATCGAATACGTAGCGAATATTAGCTAGAACCCAGCACTTGTGCCTGTCATTAACTGGAACCATTCTTTGGAAGTTATGAAAAATTTAGATTCCTTCTAAAGCGATGCCAAATATAAATGTACCTTGTAAACTTGCTTTCGTTCAAACAAGCGCAGTCAACTGAGAAAACATCCTGCATAAACCAGACAACCTCACTCAGACCGTGGTTGAGCACGCAGCATGAAATTAGTGTCAGACACTTAAGAACCTTCAGCAACGGGCGCATTCTTGAAGTAGACCTATTCTGTTGAGGTCAGGGAACATGGCTGACTACCAATCTAACCCACATATTCGAAGGCCATAAAAGTAACTTAGTGTTCAACGCTGACGTGAAGCAAAAATGTTCCCGTCACAATGAGCTTTTTGGAAGAGAAACCAGACAAATATCGAGGTTCAGTCCAGGATAACGGAGGGGAGGTGTAAGGAAGAGGTGTCTTCATAAGGTAAGCTAGGGACGCGTTGCTCATCTATGATCGGCAATAGAAAACGATTGAGATGTGAGGGAGACATGAGCTCCTCCACTACATTGACCAGCACATTCTTGGTCTGACGGAGCACATTCTTGGTCTGACGAGATTTGCGATTATACAGGAGGGCCAAAAAAAAGTCACTTTCCTTCATTGACTTTCGAGGCGCTATAAGTTACACTTTATTGAATTCTGATCGGACATTTACCACCATATTAAAGAGCATATAAATATCATGACACTCCGCCACAGCCTTCTGGACGAGCGCCATCGAGAGATTCTGGCACGCGACCGCGATGTGGTGCCTGAGATCAGCGAGATAGTCGATTTCTCCGCCACCGACCACCCTATTGAACTCCGCCCGAACCGGGTAATTGAGGGGATTCAGGTCAGGTGACCTACTTGGATATTCCACCTTCTTTAGGTATTCAGCCCCCTTCCATTCCAAGTAGGCAAGAGTTTTCCCAACGCCCTTTGATTCCATGTGGTGTCACCCAATCCTGTAGCAGTACAAAGTTTCCAAGAAGGTACGGGCGACGACATGTGGAGAGGATATTCTTCTCGAGTTGCTCGATGTAACCGCCAGCGCTCACCTTCAGTCCGGGGTCCACGAAGAAAATATTGGTCTTTCCATTCCAGGTACGTCCGGTCCATACCATCAACCCGCGCCTTGGCGACTGCGGTGAAGATGATGTCCTAGACCGTGGCGACGTTGTCGGAGCTGCTCGATGTTGGAGGTCTTCCAGATCGAGAGTACTGGTCTCCAGGTAGCTATCCATGGGTGACTCCATACTAGAAGTTTCGCAGCTGTTTGGAGGTGACATGAATTCCAAAGGTCTTCTCCAGTCAGGCTGCGAGATGACTTCATATTTTGGTGTACATGAAGGTGATGGGCGAGAGCCAGCTCCTGCTTATAGAGGAACATCTTGGGTATCTTCCGCCCTGGTACTCGTATCCACGTCCTCTGTCTGGGCAGCGAAAACTTTGCTGATATGTGACTCGGTCGAAGTGACTTTTTTTGCCCCCCCCCCTTGTATATAGTAGTTACTCAACTGCCCGGCGCAGTTTGGGGCATTTTGCACTTTTGCTACTTCCCATCGACGTGTCGGCCTATCTAGACAGCCTCTTCTCGAGTTGACAGGTTTTAACATGATGGCTTGACTACCTTGTTCCAGCTTCACAAGAGTTCACAGGTTTCGCCAGAGTGAGACATGTAAACCGGAACTGAGGAAGCAATGATAGTGCAAAATACCCCTCCCCCGTCGACAAATAGCGTCCAACTGCCCTCGTCTTTCCATTTCTCCGCTCCATTCCTCTTACGCGCGAAACTACTAATAACTACTCAGCCCTCCCACGCGGATTTGATACCAGTTTACCGTCCCCGGCGGGTAGAACTGCCTTAACACCATCTGGGTTCCATTCTTATTTAAAAAGGCAAAACCTGTACGTGTTGGCGGGCCGAGGAGAACAGAAGGTCCTGTTGACCTCGTTAAGAGCTGGTTCGGGATTCATCCCCCGATTACGCGCGTGGTAAGTGGGCCACTTGTTGCCCCACCACCTTTGTCGGGCACCATTTATCAGCTCTCAATAGGAAAAAAGGCGAGGAACCAGCAACAACAGTTTTGATAGTAGGTTCGGAGGTGATTATCGAGTGAAGCCCAAGACGGCTCGCACTTGATATTGGCAGCATAAAAGCATCATTCTCACGATGACCTTTCACCTCACGTTGGTCTTATAAAAGTAGGCACGTCGGTGAACGTTCGTCATCGGAGCACCAACTCTGCTCAAAAAGTAGAGGTGCCCAATTAGGGAAGGAAGAAAAGCGGGCCCAAGTTCCTACATATGATGTGCGTAAACCGGATCTTTAAAGTACTGTTTGATGGCCCTGTATTCCCCCTATTAAAACGAATGGTCTCAGGTGCATAACCAGATATCTCCTGGATTCCCTGATGAATTATACGAACAACATTCAATCTAATTTCCTTCCATTTCCCATGTTCAGACTCATTTTTGGATGTTAGACCACGTTTTATCGCTACTGCTCTCATTCCAAATGCCGTTATGATTCGAATGAAGAGCAGCGTTTAATGTACCCTAGTGATGCCAGCACATGGCAGAATAGCGTGTGAGCGGATCGCTACCGAATAAGGGCATCTTGGACTAGCGATCTGGTTGCCCCCCCCCAACTCAAGTAACCTCACACATAGATCATTAATGCCATGCTATAACAGAAGTATCTTTTGCTCGTGGAGCCCTACGAAGGATAGTGACGCTGGTGACTTTCAAGCGCTCCAACCTTTTCTAACGAGTAGCATCGCCGTCGTGTTGCTCAGCGCGTACCTTCATAAGAACGCGTTGCATAAAAACTGGATTACCCAAATCCATCTAAGAAGACCATCTGTGACATTAAATTCTCTTCTCTCATTTTGAACAAGTTTTTTTGGCCTTTTCGCTAGTTGCAAGACAAGTGTGCTAATGATTCTCAGGATTTTCGTCGACTTTACAAACTTGCTCGGACAAGAAAATTGCACTTTTTCGGGGTTTTTTTTTTTTATCGCGCGGGACAAGTTCAGGCAATTATAAGGCATTCTCACCTTCAAAAGGGAAAAAAGTCGTAAGATGCTGAAGATTAGTTCAAAATAAAAAATACAGGTAACTCTTATGTTCACATAGAAAGTTTTAGGATATACCGGTCATTTCTAAGTAAACTACATTTGTGATTGATCTGCTCATTGAAACAAAGTCAAATGCCTATTTCCGGGACTTCACTCGTTTACGAGAGTGATCTTATTCCCTTGCGCCTATAGCAGCTGTCATTAAAACATTTCTGTGTTTTTTCAACCCATCTTCAACCCATAGACTTCACATTGCAACCAGATAGACGCACAATATTCTTAATTTGGCTTGTTATAAAGATTGAAGAGCGGAAATGTAGAAA